>JABGLZ010000247.1:0-45312 GCA_014705045.1 Colletotrichum theobromicola | reverse complement strand
CCTTTTCTCTTTTTTTTTTTTTTAATCAGAAGTCCTTTTTTGCTTAGGCACATGTACATAGATTCTTCATGTAAATTTTCTTCCACTGCAAAAATCTAATATTCCTACTTCTGAATTACTTCAACTTTTGCGCAATAGCGTTCATGCATCCTCTGAACATCTCGTCCAGAATGCCCGCCAAGACGGGCTTGAAGCTCGGGTCCGTCCAGTCCGAAACCCCGGTCCAACTGAATTCCGTCTTATCTCCTTCAACTGCAGTAAGTCGTAACGTTCCTCTGGGGTTTGTCGTGTTTGGAACGCCGTCTAGAATGAGGTAGCGGATGATATGTGTTTCGGGGTCCGCTACCTCCAGACGCTCGTGAACGACGGTGCCGTTGTCGAATGTAAGAGTGCGGACTGATCCGATTCCGAACCCGTCCAGGCTTGATTTGATTACGCCGGGGAACCAGAGTCTCTCCGATCCGAACGCAGAAATGATTGCCCACACTTCCGAGACAGGGGCGTCGATGACTTGGACAACCTCGTGCGTCTTTTCCTTCTCCATGATGTCGGAAAGTGCGGAAACGATGAGCAGCGTTTGATTGGAAGGTCTTGAGAAGGTAAGGAGATGCTGTGATTGTGATTGATAGAAGATTAGGGAATAACGATGTTCGTCAGGAGTTAAATATCGCCCACGTCTGACCATTATTCAGCGTTGTCCGAACGCCGGTGGGATGCCGCAGTGGGACCCGACAATAGTGACGTCCGCGGGTTGCGGCTAAGAAGGCCCGTTCTCTCAGGTCAATGGCAAAGCCGCACGTCTGAACGGACGCGCAAGCATGAAAGCAGGACCCGTGACATCGTAGATTAAAAAGCTTGCTTGCTCAAGGTTATGGAATCTTCGATAGTCTGCTTGCCTAGAAACCCTTAATCTGGATGTAGTATGCGTATCACCAACGATTGAGAAATCTCTGAGTTGTAAATAAACCGAGTTGAGTTGCAATTAGATAACTATAATCCATCCCAGCAACACACATTCAATTCTTCATTTAGGCTTTCCATAATTGGCATACTCCTCGGAGAGACCCAGTCGAATACCCTCTTCAGTGGCCTTGTCGAGATCCTCTTCAGGCAACCCAAGCACATCATTGGCCAAGCCATACTTGTGCTCGACATCGCCATCATTCGAGGGAAAGAAGATGCGGGTGTACATCAACCTTGAGAAGCCAGTTCTGTCTCCATTCTTCAACGCTTCGTAGCCGGCCTTCCATCGCTCTTGCGTGTTCTCATGCGTGATAGTCCAGTCGCTGTCCGATGTTCCTGTGACACGCTTGACGCTTTCGAACATGTCTCGCTGGGATACCAGAAAGCTAGAGATGTAGAACACCTCGTTGGCACGCTGTTGAATACAAGGGGCCTTGTCGTCTTCGTTCTCAGGCAACCACTTGAGACTTAGAAACGCCGCAAGGCCGCGGCCGCATTGAGGCCATGTCGAGGTGTTGATCTTGACATTACCATCGTCGAAGAGAATCAAAGACTTCCTCTTCATGTCGAAGCCGTACTGGTCAGATGACAGACCCAGGCTGTACTCGTACCAGAAGCCTGGGGACATGATGATCCAATCACTGACGCCGAGCTCTTCAATCTCCTTCACCGCCGGCTGGAACGCATGGCCCAGAAGACTGTCTTTCATAAGAGATGCGTTCTGCGGATCCGGGCACCAAGCGTTCGGCATCACGTATGGAACTCTGGCTTTAGCTGCGGCTTTGATAAGCTTGCTCTGAGTGTCCTGAGGAGCGCTGACGTTCATGGTAATGATTAGGTATTGTTGTCCCTTGAGTGCTTGCACAATCGAGTCTTCGTCATCGTAGTTGACCTTGGCTGCGATGACCCCTTCCGGTAGTTTGGAATGGCTGTTGTAACGGGTGATGGCGGTTACTGTGTGTTTTCCGCCTTTCAGCAAATCCTCGGTAACAAATTTGCCCATAGTACCAGTAGCCTACGCGGCGATTAGTCGGACCCTGATTGAGTGATAAGTATCATCCAATGACGCTAGACTTACGCCAACAATTGCGACCTTCTCAATGCGATTGATGAAGCCGTCCGGCTGATCATTGGCGTATCTGGTAATTGTAGGAGCCATTGCGATTTAGCTGCCTGAGTCCGTCTGTGCGTCTATAGTGAGTTTTCTGGATTGATGAATGAAGAGAAGGCTGTGATTATCATCGTGAATAGAGAACAGAGAAGGGCGAGCTTTCGTTGACATAAATAGGGAGCTCCATTGTGGGCTTGGGTGGCAGGTAGCGCACGCTCATGGGGATTTGGTTCGCAAACTCCGAACGTATTGCTTCATCGACAAGCCTGAAAGTGGTATTAGTGCAAGTCAGGATTCCGATGCACTCACTGGTGGGCAATTCCAGCGAAGCGTAAATACGCGCTTCGATTAGGCTCAGAGTTCCCGTTTAGGAATGGCTTCACCTAAGGTAGTTGCCAGAGCGCTAGCTGATAGTTCTGCTCGCGATTCTGTGGCAAGACTACGGATACAACAGAGCAGTTCTGGTAAAGCTGCCAGCCACGTGTGTTGAGATGATCGGATTTAGGCCCTTGAAAGCGGAACACCGTACTACAGCTCTGGTCTTGTTTTGCTGTGTCTCACAAGTGCAGCATGTCCTCATCCACCTTGACCATTCAATGACGTTAGTGTGTTTCCCCCAGCCTCCGCCAGCATGCTACTACCTAAACACCGGAGCGTCGGAGCTGCCGCTTTCCTAAATAGGAAGCTTGTCAATCCTCCCTTCCACCTCTCGGGCTTTACATACGAACGGCCTAAGCCGCCGGGCTGGCTACAACAGGGATGCGGAATTTCCAGGTAAGTGCCTCGCCCCGGAGATAATTATGCCCACTTAGTGCTCCGTTGACAAGCAGACAGACCTTGACGCACATGGAGGCCAATGTTTTCGTCCTATGTTAGTCCCAAAACGGCCTGGTGAGTGCCATTACAGCCGGAAAAAAAACAATTGATGAAGTCACTTGCCTCAGAGCACCCACATGTTCCTCCTCAATTACTGACAAAAGCAAGCCTCACGCTCGCGCGCGATTTGGAGGAGGATTTCAGGCGTCAGGTAATAGTTAGTAGCGGATCAGAACATCCACCGTGGGTCCCGACAGGGCAATCATCCCACTTCCCGCATCGCACAGACTTCGGAAGAATTGGAGGTCGATTTTGTTTGTCTCGAATAAAGTTCACCAGAAAGTGATGCTTCTTCAAGGAGCTCAAATCTCTTGCCGCAAGACACACAGATCCATGCAAAGATCGGAGTTCCAATGGTGGGTGCATCAAGCGTCTAGAATCAAAGGAATCACTCAGGCAAGGACTTTCGATGTGCGCCACGCAGATGTGGCAATTCTTTTGTACAATTCCAGCGAGTATTGTGCTCTCGTGAGTGAGAATAGATATTTACAATGAAGCAGACAATCATGTACAGAGAGATTTCGGGTTCATAGTAACGTCAAGCTTACTCTGTGAGGTTGTCCTTCTCAATGGTGATCGAATCAATAGTCCAAGTGATTCCGTTATCCTTGGTCTGCCACTCCGTGTGAGTTGCGTTGGTGTAAGACACAATGTCACCAAGGTTGTGGATGGCCTTGTTGAAGACCAAGGTGATGTTGTTGTACGCGTACGCATCGAGGGTACCGCAGCCATCACCGTAGCACTCGTTGCCAGAGTAGAATACGGCAGGCCTCATGCCCTTGGCTATGGCACGAGGTTAGTATGATTATCTGCATTAATCCGGCTTCGAAGGATCGAACTTACAATCGGACTCAGAAGAGAGTAGCTTGCCCTTTGACCAGACCTTTTGGTCGATCATGTCGGTAGAGGAGTTAAGAGAGACTGTAATTAGGTTAGCCGGTGCACCCTGTGTAGATCGACACTGATGAAACTAACTCTCAAAGTCCAGAGTTGCGTTTTCGTCCACCTCAACGTACGGCTGGCCGATTTGCCCGTCAGGAGTGTAAGTACTGGCAGCGACACACCATTGGGTGTTAGGAGCGCTGCAGCCCCAGGCAGTGTTGTCGGGACCCCAGTTGAGCAAGGGTTGGACGAAGTTCATCTTCAGCACATCGCCGTTGTTTGGGTTGTCCTGGACACCAATCCACAGAGAGAGCCAGCGCTCATTCTCGTTGCTCTTGACCCAGTCCTTCGGGGGAGCAGGAACCTCCATGGAATAGGTAGCCTTGGTGATGTACTGACCACCCGTCGTAGGGCCAAGATAGAACATGTTGCCATACTCGTAGTTGGGGTAGATGTCGGCCTTGGCTCCCAGCGCCAGGGCGGCAGCGGCGGCAAGAACGGAATTGCGCATCTTGAACGGTTTTGGGTTGAAAATAAACGAGCGACGAGAGATCCTGTCTCTGTGGTTGGCTGTAGTTGATGGTTGAAAGAGTGTGTAAGTTGGGCCAAGAAGCTAGTGCAGATCGCCAAGCGCTGGAGATGCTTATATATGCTTCGAAGATTATCTGTTCATTTTAGTTGACACTGACCCCTGACTGAAACGGTGCTTTGTAGAGGTGGACGAACACAGTCGTGGGCCGATCTAGCCCACGGAGAAATTAATCCAACCCACTCGGTTAGTGCGGCACTCAACCGAACAGCTGGGTGCAACAGAAAGATGAAGAACGGCACCAATCAATCTCTTTTCAAGGGGTAAAAATGGGACGAACGCGTCGTTCTTGATACTGAAATGGGAAAGAAAATTGATACCAACTGGCGGGTTCAATCGCATCAGTTCATCCTCGCCTAGAACCAGCGTCCCACAAAGAAGTTGGTAGAAATGGTCCCCACAAACCCGTGAACGACGACGATTGAAATACGAGGATTGATCAACAGTGAATTATGACCAGAGGCACGGTTGGCCGAGCGAAAACTTTCTACAGCACTAATCGCGACGTGGCCCCAAAACCACGGCGAGTGAAGTCATGGCGTTCAGGGCATGATGACTATCTCGCCCGGTTCTCTTTTCTCCTCCGCAGTGTGCCATGCCTGTTCCCAATTTTCCAGCCGAAACTGATGGACTGGCCCCATTCCGGCCTTTCTTCCAAGGGGGAGAACTCCGATTTCTACCATTTTGATGAGCCTCTCGGTTTGCTCCGGATTACACATCCACGTCCCCTTGATAGTAAGTCCGCGGCCTAGGATGTCCATGTAGCTAAAGTCAATACCAGAGCGTACGCTGCCCTCCAAGTTGACTTTAGCGCCACGCCTGAGAACGTTCATGCAGCTGGTAAAATGGGAAGACGTGGCTGCGCCAGACGGAGACATGTCCCAAAAAGCGTCAGCTGACCCACGACAGGCCTTGCGGAGCATTTGGGTGTCCTGCTCAACATCGTTGGTGAGCTTGACAGCAGAGACGCGAGCGTTGATCAGCTCCAGTTGTTTGAGGACTTGCCCATTGCGCCCGATGGCAATGACATGGGCGCCCATTGCAAGGGCGAGGTGAACAGCGGCACTCCCGTATCGCCCTGTGGTTGGGGCGATAATAACAGTATCCCCAGACTTAACATCGATATCCGCAAGACCGCCGAACGGGACGAGCATACTGAAGAGATGGGTTATGTCTTCCATTGTGTAGCCAAGCCCATCTTGATCAACAGTGCCGAAAAGCCTCTCTTCGTTCAAGGGGTGGCAGTTCTCCAGAGGAACCTTTGCGTAGTCGGCATAGGTAGAGTTGCGCCACTCACCCCGTGACAGCTTTCGACTACCCTCGTCAAACCCTTCCATCATGCCGGAGATCCATATTCCCCCACGGTCTCGTCCCTGAATGTATGGATCAAAAAAGACTAATTGCCCGGGTTTAAGTCTTGTTGCGTCGGGTCCGACGTCGATAATTCTGCCGATGGACGCAAATCCAGGGGTGAAGGGAAACGGCAAAGGATGTCCGCTGCTGGGGTTTCGATACACGTCTGGGGAGTTGGCTCTGACAGAAACAGCAATGACTTTTATGACTGCGTTCCCTGTGCTTGCAATCGGTTTCTCGCGTGTTTCGAAAATCGCGTCTTGTCCCGCGCCAGGAAGAACAACCGCTCGGTTTGTAGTAGAGTTTACTGGAGACATGTTGGAAACAAAAGTCGAAGAGGCTGTAGAGCATGTTACGACGAAAGTGCAGCAACTACTTCCCAATTTGTAGTACAGCCCGTTGGTTTCGTACTCGTAACCGGACTGTTGACGGAGTTCTAAGCGGACATGAAATATGTTGGATACAAGTCCCAGAAGAGCCACCTCATGGCCTTACCAAGTTTAGCTTATTGGAAAGAGCGAGTTCTGATTTCCGTACTGGCTTGCCAAGTCTTGTATGACCCACTTTGGAAAGGAGCAGGATCACGAATCAGCCAGTTTGGCGGAGTTTTTTCCTCATGGTTGCGGACTTCTAATTAGTAATTCACTAACTCCGCCAATGTGTTCTCATCAAGTCTTACGCCAGGTTCAACTTCATCAGTCATGGGGTTCGAGGGAGACGCAAAATGTACTGCAGTCTATCTATCAAATCTTTGGTCTTAGGAATGCGGGTTCTTTCCCCCCTTTTGCGTCAACAAGATCTTCTCTTTCATCATTGAAGATACTTCTTGTGGTATGCATATAGTAAGACAGGGAGAAAAATAAAACTTGTTCAGCAATCTCGTCTTCAGCTTTGATGTTCATGAATCATAGATAGCGATAATAGATACGGCCTGTTTTCTTTTTTCCCTCGGTGCTCTAGTCATAACCACGAAGGCTGGAGAAAGATTATGTTGAGTGTTTTGAGGGATCTTTTGGATGCATTATCAATCATGGAAAGAAATCTGTATGAATTTGCATCAGTTTTAGGTGTCTCCTGCGCGTCGTACAAACGCCGGAACCGTAGCACCAGCGGAACCAACTTCTAAAATCAGGCTAGCGCGCGCACGGCCCCTTAAACCACCACAGGGATGTCCACTATCGCCATGCTCAAGATCAGTCCACGTCAGCAAGTCTCACCCACAAACAACCCGCCTCGACACAGCGCTCCTCGTCACCAACGCGCTTGTGTATCGGACGCAACCATGACAAAGGCGGCTGATGCAGTGAATATTCTCTCCAGATTCTTATCTGACGAAAGGATTGATGGAGTGCCAGGGGTCAATCGGTTCTTCGAGTCGCTGCCAACTTCCCAACCTCATGATATCACATCAGCCGCGCCACCGACCGACGCCATAGTCTTCTGTGCCTCGTCAGTGCTCGCCTTGGCTGACGTCGTTCTCTCTGCCTTCAAGGAACGGGAACTATCTGTTAACTCTGGACTTGATCAAAAGATTGAAATGTGAGTATGAACAGTCATTCCGTGAGAGTGGGCGTCCAATAGCAAAAGAGACTGACCTATGTTTTCCCAGACACGGAAGAAACACAGTCCTGGTGCTGTGCGGCGGCATCGGTCACTCTACCCCATTCTTATATGACGCAGTCGCCAGACACCCAATCTACAGGGTGATCGCAGACGAAGTCCAGGGGAAATCAGAAGCACGCGTCTTGCAGCTGATTGCCGAGAGGTGGTTTGGGATTCAAGCCCTCGAAGCCGGGTCGGAGGCTGCCATGTTGCTCCCTAGTGACCGAGATAAGTTTCTTGTCGTAGTTGAAGATCGTTCCACAAACTGCGGTGAAAACGCATCCAAGTCTAAGAAAGTCCTTGAGGCCTGCGGAATTACTTCACCGCGTTCAATCATAGTTGTACAGGATCCCACCATGTCAAAGAGGACGGTTGCAACCTTCGAGAAGACATACGGCGCCAACCCTGAAGGTGTACCTCACATCATCAGCTGGCCAACATTCACGCCAAAGGTTCGCGTCGAATCAGGTGTGACAGAGGGAGAAGAACATGACCCACTAGCGTTGCTCCAGTACTTCGGGCAGCAAAGCCGAGGTATCACCTCAGAGGGCTTATGGGACATGAGACGTTTTGTCGACTTACTTATGGGAGAGATACCTCGTCTAAGAGATGATGCTAATGGTTATGGTCCCAATGGAAAAGGGTTTCTCGTACATGTAGATATTCCCGAGGAGGTCGAAAGCGCTTGGAGATATCTTGACGACGTAATCGAAGCTTCGGGGCGAGATCGATAGATGGTTGCGTACCTTAGAGTGAAACAAAAACACAATTCCTCCCCATGGCTACCTTAAAGCTTGAAGCTGCTCAAAAACAGAGCAGAGAATCATATTTCCAGGTATCGACTCGACTCTTGTAGTCGTAGGGGGCTTAAAGCTGGGCTGCTAATACTGTGGCTTGAGAAGCACACCGGAGTCCATGAGCAACCATAGAAAATCTGTCAGTAATTCAATAGTCACTGCCGCAATATTTCGAACCTCTTTACACATTGCGTCGGATGATGCCACAGTCGAAGAGACAGGCTTAGTGGCCCTGGAGATCTCTTCTAAGCACCCGATAATGTCCAGCTCCAATATGTCTCTAGGCGCCGCAAATCGATTGGCATTTCCGATAGAGATGTGCGAGGAGTCAACGTCGAGATGCAACATTGCGGGGCAAAGTTACTTTCGTCCCAGCACTGTGCCGAGTTCTGCTCTGAAGTCGACTTTCCATGTCTTAGTACCTCCCTTGACCACGTCGAATCCGGCCTCTTCCACGCGGGCTGACTCGAATGATTCACATCTCTCATTCCCACGTGAAACAGACGCCAGGCTTATTGCTTGATGTCCAGGGATCGTTTCTAGCATCTTTTTTTTCAGCATTGTCCCGCTAGCATCGCAGTGGGCATTGAGTCGAAATAGCCGCTCATAATAGTGTCTGGTGTTTTGCGATCATCATGCGCATCGAACCACGTTACCACAAGCCCACTGTTTCTGCGTCCCCAAGACTTTGGACTGCGTGCAGTTCCGACGGCTATTCCCACAGCAGGGGTGAAATTTCCAGCGAGAACGATTGGGAACGCGCTCTGCTGCCGTTCTTGCGCGACAAGCTTTGCTGTAAGTCGGACAATCTCGAAGCCGCGACCAATTTTGCCTTCAAATGCGTCGACTGCTTCGACGGATATCTCGTGAAACGGTGAGCCAAGTTTTCTGAGGCTTTTGGACAAGCCACATGCTTTGAGAAAGCCATGCCCGGCTCAAACTCCTTGATCGCGAAGGCCGACATGATAAGGTGAGATGGCTAATAATAAGGATCGAAGGGTTGCTTTGGCCACTTTAATCCTCCGTATAATGCCATACAATAACGGAAAGCAGAGGCCTTGAAAACGCTCTCAGGGAGAGATGAAGGTCGAACAAGAAGACTAGTGACATGCTTTCAGTCCCCAAACGCTTCCAGGTCCGACCTGAGAGAACTTAAGCTGCGGGGTGCGTAGGTCATATTCAAAGTTGAGAGCGTCGTCGAGTGAAGGTCTCGCGTCAGAGAGATGAAAATACGGCAAGTTTCCGTATGGCGCAGAGGACGAGCACTGAATCTGTGAATATGGACTACCTTAGTCAAAGTCCGGGCTAAGATGCACTATAGAGTGCTGAGAAAACTTGTTGTGGCATTATGTCAGTTTTGCTATTACTTCATGTTTTTAAGGAGCTAATGACATCAAGCTTTGGCGCTTTGTTGATCTGCTTTGAAGTCTTGCTTGTACATCTAAATGGTGCAAGTTCCTGACAGAGCATTTGTCTTCAAGAGACCTAGCTCATGTTTGCCACCCGTTGGTGTATCTTCCATCGTAATATCAAATGTTGTGCTCCAACCGCTTGCGTCAAGAGTAGCGTTTGCACGAAAGTACTGAAACCCGCTTTTTTCCATACCTGGAACTGGAAGAAACGGCATGCTTTCCACTTCCAACTTTGGTAGCAAAACACCTGGACGGGCAACGCGATGAGCAAGGTGTAGAAGAGGTTGGTTGCCATCGCCAGCGAGCTCTTTGCGCAGAGCTACAACCAATGACAAATCCCGAGTCGTTCCGGTTCCCGTAACGCATGAGTCTGTTTGTTGATATAGCAAGTCGGAATCCACAGGATAGCCACCAGTTTTTGAATTGTCGAAGATAGATGTGGTACCGGTAGAAGGTGTCTTGAGAATAATGTTGAAACTGCTGATTCCAGTACTGGAGTTCATGGATCTCGAAAATTCGAACCAGGTGAATGTGTTTCCCCAGAAGCCATACGACTGACCACCCTTGCTGCGGGCGCGGCTTGCCACAATCACATCTGTGCCTCGGGATCCTTGGCGATCTAGATACTCCAATGATACTTCCAGATCGTCACCGTTGATACCCATTTCCGCATTATTGCGTACTCTAATGCGCCCTTCAAATAGTAAGCTGCCGTCCGATTGCAGCCTAGGAGAATCCACGTAGGGTTTGATGTCGACAATTTCCAGTGGCTCTGTCAACGTCACTGACGCGGGAACGGTATCGATCATGCGCTCGAATATTTGGGTGCACTTCGATTTGAAAGTGACAGGATCTGAGAGAGAAGACATGGTAGCGTTGCCATCGGAACCAAAGATGCGCTTGTCCGAGTTCATTGTGTCGTTTGCACCGACCACCAGAGGGTTGGCTGTCTCGTTTTCGAGGTATTCAGTGACAACTGCGTTGTCGAAATTGGTTGGAGAGTTATCGAAATGAGCGATGTTCTCTTCGGAAGGCTCGCCAGGTACCATATCTGGGAAGTCGACGCTATGTATGTTGCCCAAGCTGTGGCCGCATGCTACCATCGTAATCATGTCCTCTGTATGCGTCCCGTTAGTGTGCACACTCGAGAATGGCTGTCGCGGTGAGTGTGATTCTTACCATCGTTGAAACCGGCCTTCTTGAACGTTTGACGCGTACTTTCAAGGTCATCTTCTGGCTTAGGAACCCCGGCAGGTCCTGCTTCTGTTGCGTCGATGCGGCCAGCTCGGAAAGGAATCCTCGGCCCGTCGCAGGCTGCAGCTGCAGCCACAACGCTGAGAGCCAGAAGATCAGAGACGGAGGATCTAGGCGTGAGAAAGTCCCACATTGCTGCAAACGTATTGTTGAAGGCAGAGCCAGTATTCTCAGGTCGCTCTAGCTCGAACATGAGAGATGCATCGAGCCCACCAGTGCCAGCTGCCGCGTCGAACGTAGACATATCATGGAATGCACTTCGTATCCACTCGGCTGAATTCTGGACCCCAGGCATACCTGAGCCATGGCTGCAAGGCGTAACCACTGTGATTTCCAATTGTCAGACCCTGAGATGAAATGCAATAGACACGAGGTGAGTCCAGGATGAACACAAACAGTCAGAGAAGCCAAACCGGATATAGCCCGAGTGCATGGCTAAAATGTCCTCTAAATGATCGTATTTGGAAGGCCAAACATATGACTCCGTTGCTGAAGCCAAAAGGCCCACCACTAGAAGAGACAATCTCGACATGTCGAGGTCTGATCTAATCAAAGGCTTGAATAGACTTGGTGAAGCTGAAAGACGCGATTGTATTCCTCCCAGAACGCGTCGTCCAGTCTTTTAAACCGCACAGCCCTTTGACGTCGCCAAGATCGCCAATGCGACCTGCCTCCTTTGTCGGCAAACAGAGCCGGTCGGATACAGCACAATCACAGGAGGGTCCACCGAATACGAGAGGCCCCGAAAGTCACCTTCTAGATTATGCTTAATTTATTGCCGAGTTTGCAGGCCCACCCGCCCGACTGACCTTTCTCGACCAATAGAGACTAATGCTTTACTACGATGCCGTTTTCAAATCTGGAGCGCAACGCCAATACGGAATTGCCGAATACGAAAGAAGGGAGAGAAGACAAGGCCTGACGAGAAGCGCATATTTGCGCCCGTATCGTCTGAACGTATCAGCAGGTGATAGCGACATTGAAAGATGGAAGGCTAAGGCGTTTGGTGGGCTAGCAACCGCTCCAGGGACCCGGTGTGGAGAAATTTAGGAATCACTCAGACTTGCGAGAACGGACAAAGAAGACCTTACATTCAATGGAGAACTCGATAAGAACACACATCGATGGAGTGACGGGCGGAGGGGAAAGAGATCTTCCAGGCAGGACAGCTCTCCTATCGGCATGCCTCATCCAGCAAGCAGCTAGTTCATCGAGTTCCTATCGTTCGTCAACTGTCATCGACTCGTACTGGGTGAGGTACCCGAAACGAAGGACAGTAATGTCTCCTGGTCGGATTTCTTTTTTTCTTTCCAAGACTATGAGCGGCCATTACCATCATTAGTTCGCCGAACGGAACTTCATGGGATGAGAAGGCATCGACCACAAATCCTTGTTTCTGCGCCCAAGTGTACTAGTGAATGAATAAAGCGCGACCAGCGATGCCCTTCTCAGAAACATCTAGTCAAAAACTTGGAGCCGGACAAGGGAGTGGATAAGAAGTGTGTAAAAGCAGCAGGTCACCAATCAGAGAGCACGGCTTGATTTGAAATAGTCAATCATTTGATTATGATGAGCCTTTTATAGCCATGCCTAGGTAATGATTAAGATGCGAATCTCCATCCATTAGATTCACCGGAGACTCTTTCTTGCTCATCCAATTCTTTGTTCTTTTTTCGACAGTAGAGTTTGGTCAAGAGGACAAAAATCACTGTCAAACCACATCCAACAATGATTGCTCCGCCCCCAGTCTGGTAATATGGCTCTTGGTTTCTGAGAAAGAAGTACGGTGTAAACCAGTGGGAGACAGACGAGACACAGTTTGCAATAGCAATCAGGGCGGCCCTCTTCGTCCGTGGCCGTGGTACGACGGTTGTTTCCCAAGATATTTGAAGCTGTTGTAGTCAGTGAAAAACTCTGAAATAGGACCGAATAAGCACTGTTCACTTACATTCAGGCCGACGAATGGACCAGTGACCAGCAAAATCATACAGAAATATCTGGCCCCAACGTTCAACGTTGTGATCATGACGACACATGCCACAAGCGTCAATAGAATTGGCACAATAATGTGATAGCCATGCTCAAGCATTCTTCCAGATGACCAGGAAATTGCCAGAGTTACAAGGAAAGCGATGATGGGAGGTGGCGCTTGGATAAGATACGTGGTGGTCTCCCCAAATCCAAGAGTGGCAAGAATCTGAAGAAGATGTAAGTGGCCATGTAAGCTGGGATCGTATTAGATGTTGGAACCACCTACTGATGGGAAAAAGTCTTTGTAAGACTGCGCGATAATAAGGAAAAAGTGGATGGCGGAGAAAAAGTACGTGAATGGGTCTCTGAGTGCCATCCACACCCCTCCCCAGTAATTGCCCTCGTCATCCTCAGCTCGACCGCCAGCCGATAAAGCCTGTCTGTACTGAGCCATTTGTGACTCTTCGGCAGTGAGGAAGTAGGTGCCGGTTGACTCAGGAAAGTTGGGGATAAACCAGAAGCTGGCCAGACCAATCATGATGCTGACAATACCTGTGTCTGTGTTAGGGAAGGGCACTGGCAATGTGGATAGTCAGCGACTGACCCTCAAGTAGCAGGAACCACTGCCATGCCGCCAGTCCAGCGATGTCGTTCATGTTCTGTAGGATTCCGGCAGCCAAAAGGCCCGAAATAGCCTGCGAACTGGTGTTGCCAGCGTGCCAAATTCCCATGCGGAGGGGAGATTCATGCTTCGTGTACCAGGAGGACGTCATCAGAGAAACTGCTGGAACAAAGGGACCCTCTGTCAAGCCTACTACAAAACGGCACAGGAGAAACCCCCAGCCAGCAGTGACAGCAGGCATACATATGGTGGTTATAGACCACCCGAGCATACAGCATGGAAGCAAGACTCGTGGCTTGCCCTTCGCAATAATGACGTTTGCGGGAATCTGAGAGATGATGTACCCAACGTAGAATAGTGAGATACCGGCGGACCACATGGTGTCTGACATGCGTAGATCGTCCTGCATGCCGGCTAGTCGCGCGTTCGATACATTGATCCGGTCTAAGTAACTTAAGATAGTTAGCATTGACTAGCCTGTCGACGCAGCAGATCTGAAATCAAGCAAAAGGGCCAGGGACTCACTTCATCATGAGCATGGCACAGACCATGGGTAGGAATTTCCAGTCAAGGCGTTTGCGAACAGCTCTGTCGAGTGCTTGAAGCTCTTCGGGGGTCTTGTTCCTGATGAGCTCGTAGCGCTCTAGCAGAGGATCGTGGGCTGGGGCATTTTCTTCCCACTCAATCCCAGCTTTGACGTCTACTGAGCGGCGTTTAGAGGTACGAGATGTCATACTTGCTGAGGGATATCCCTGGAGTATGGAGAGCTCAGATGGATTGGATGGGAGAGAAAGAAAGATTTCGTAGAGGCATTTTGCGAGAAAGTCGGCACCCTTTTATACTGTAGGTTATCTGAACTATTAACTCTAACGAATTGACCACGAGATCAATTCAGAAAGGTTCGATGATAATTGTGCAGCCAGAAAGCTCCAGGTTCCCCGCATTGGAACCCCATTTCCCCGCAGATCCAACAATTATGTGTTTGTTGCGGGTTCTCTGGGGTCGGCTCGAGCAACTACCGGAAGGTCTCCGACAATTAAAGAGTCTGCTCGGACTTGGTCCGAATTGGCAGCCAGTACTGTAAGCGGGTAAGCGCTTTCAAAAACATCATATGCCAAGATCGAAATTTATACCTGCTTCGCTCAATGGCTGGATATTGAACCCAATGGCCTGACCTGGTCTCACCGGCATCTGTATCGATTCATGCCAAGGTGCCTTTGGATCTGGTCTCCGCTCTATGGCAATACCGTACGCGTGTCGTTGTTTGGACTCTGAGCGGGTGATGCATCGCTCTAGCGTATCTTTGTATGAATGCTCGATGCTAGTCGAAGAGAATCACCCCGGCTGGCTTTCACCGGAAGAGCCCGGTCGTTGATAAATGAACCCCATACCATGATGAGAAGGATGGGAAATCACCGGGAAGGTAACATGTTTGCAACGTTCGGCTTCTTATCAAGAGGTATCTAGTCCTCGAGTGCAACGGGGGCCGTGAAGAGGTTATATTTTGTGGTTTGTTTCGAGTCTAATAGTTTTTGCGTCTGGGCTGAAAAAGCCAATGACAAGATCCGTTGAGCACGGCAATGAAGAGCTGACTACCTAGGGAAAAACGAAGTCTGTGGTGAGGTTTGCTGAACCTACAATCTTTGCCCTGCTTTCAGTTAACCAACACATGTTGGGAAGGGAGACGACATTAACTCCCACCTGCAGCTCCTAGGAGAATGGACACACCGAAATTGCGCATTTCTGCTGTCTATGGAAATGTGCATCGAATGAGTTGTTGACACCGACGCGGAATGACGTGTGGGAAGTCGAACCAAGAGTTGGTCTTCAGAGAGGTTAGCAGACGAATCATTAGCAACCTAAAGGTATCGAAAAATGCAATAGTTGTCTTACACTGGATATCGCGTGGTTACTATCCATCATACGTGTGGAAAGACCTAGCAAGACTCGCTGAAAAGCCGCAAGCGCAGAGAATCTTGATGCTGCGATTGTCACAAGAGTCGAGGCCTTATTGATTATTTCTGTCACTTCGGCAAGTCGACGCCCTGCAGAAGTCTCTCGGTTCATACGCCAGCTGAGACATGCGAAAGTGACGGCAGCTTGAAAGACATCGTATGCATCAATGAAACTGCAAATGAAATTGCCTTGGGTAAATAAGTCGTAGGATCGATTGACGAACTGACGGCATGTGTTCATAGTGTCCATATCAAGGTCTCCGGTGCTACCGAGCAATGGATCAATGCTCTCATGTGTCGGAGGTGTTGTCGAGGTGAGATGGACCAAAGCTCGACAAGATAATTGGTGAAAAAGGTCTGAAAGCTGCGGAGTAGACGCCGAATGACGATCCCCATTTGGAGGAAGGTCTCTCCAATGGATAATGTTGCTATAAGTAAGGAGAAAATCGTCTTTTCTCCTCGCTCGGATGCTCGACATCAGTTGTGAATAGATTATGAGGTAACGACTAATGGCCAACCTCCTAGACGATGTTTCCGTCAATCCGGGAACATGAACATCTTCATTTGGAAGCTGTATTGACTTTGTCAACTTCTAATAGTCGGCCTTGTACTTTGCCTTTTTAGCTCCTCAACTCACCCGTACTGAGATGTCGTGGTCTTGAATGCTAACAGGGCGGTCCATGACAAGACTGATCGTCCTGAAGCTGGAATTAGTCCCTGAACGCCAAAGAAATCACAAAGTAAATGGCCATACCGATCAAAGTAGTAAACAGTCCAAAACAGCCATCGCCGTCTGTTGGCCTCCAGTGCAGTCAAGTTGGCATGGGCATCTGGCTCCCGGTGAAGGCCAAGAGAGATGCACGTCTTCAAGGCCAGACCTAGAAGATGCCAGGCAGAACCGCCAGATGAGTTGAACAAAGAGTAGACAACAAGCATTAGCATGCAGTGTATGTGCTCAAGGGCCGGTTCCGTACGCAGGATAGAAGGCAATTCCTTGACTGCCGTAGCATGAAGGCTTGCACTAAGTATTGAGAGATGAGTAGCACTTGGAGAGACCAGGATTCCAACGGCGCAGGCTAAGTGAATATTGAAAAGCTTCAATGATTGGGAGTTCTGTGCAGGCTGAGATTGCGTTATGCCTGCCATAACACCCTCACATTGCCGGAGGAATATGTCTTCGTCGATATAAGGCATGATAGTGGACCACTCGAGAAACTTGCGAACGTGGTCCAGTGTTGAAACCTGGCTCACCGAAGCGAGGTGGTTACTGATACCAGGAGATAGGGGTGCTGGAATAGCTGTGGATGGGTCGCGTCCATCGATGGCTAAAGCCCCTGAGATCACTTCGGCCAGGGAGAACCTTCTGGGTAGATCGTCCGAATTATCTCTCGGCTCGGCCATAGCGCTGCGTGAGAGAAAGCCAAGCGCTCCCATAGTGGCTCTCACAGATGAATCATCGTTACCATGTTCATTGACGTGAACTACCTGACTCGAGACGACCGATGTAGCATCTCGAGATGCTGCACCACTGTTGTGTTCAGGAGACGAGCCCTGAGTTGAATCGGCTTGACAACTGGACGTGCGCGATCGCTTTCTAGAAAGAGATTCTTCTTCAAGATCAGCAACGCGCCTTTTCAACGACGCCACATAACTAGGGACTGTTAGCAGATAGGTTGATAGGTAGGACAGCAGAATTTCATACCCAATAACAGACGTATGTGAGAGCTCGGACATGGCGTTGAAATCTTGGTTTCGTGGGATGCATTCCACCCCCAGCCCACTACATGAGGTGCATGCCGGCAGACGGCGATCACACTGGGAACTGTCAGCTGACACCGGCGTTGAAGTTTAACGTGCAGAAACTGGGATCAAAAACCTTTTGTTTTCTCTTCCAGCATCGTTCGCAAGCTTGCGGTCGGGTTTGTTGAGCGGTGGTCGGGGGTGACCCAAGGGATTGCCTGGAGTTTGAAGCTTCCCGCGCACCTGCAGATGGAGCCGGACTCATGGTCCAGCCGACTGTCTTCGATGACCAGGTAGTGACAAAGACGAATTGAGATGCCAGACAAGTCTGAATGGTTCAAGCAGTGCAATGGTCTGTTGACAGAAGATCAGTCTTGGCAACATCAACTGCGATGGGGAATTCGCCAGGCCCAGGACGTCGCACCTCCGACTCTTTGCCGACGTCTCCTTTCCCCACGTGACAGGGATTGCCTTTATTACGTAGTCAAAATGCTGGCGGGGATGTACGCCAAGCCTCCATGGGGAAGCTGGAGCAGGCCTGATTGGCCACACCCACATCTCACCAAGTTGCCCCGGCCATGCAAGTCCGAACAGGTCGAGATAGAGACAAGATCAGAGTCCAAAGAGGGAGAGATGAAGATACTGCGATCCAACCAAGATAATTGGGACTGAAATTGAGATATTGAACAACCAATGCCAACAATTAAGTGATTGGATGATGAGTGATACGTCTACCGTGGCTGCATCTAAAAGCCTTTGGATGCCATGCGCCTTACAATGCCCGTGCCCTGTGCAAAAGAATAACATCGCCTCGATGCTTACCAACAAGTCTATGACTTGCCGTTCGTACCTGCAGTTGCTCTAGCACTCAGACTGGCCATCTCAGCAGCTCTCTTCGTGGCACCGGCGATGAGCAAGGGGCCATCCGTCGCAGCCATAACCCAGCGGGCGCCCATTTGGCAGAACTTCTCGACCAAATCCATTCGTGAGTGAAGACCTCCAACTCCAACCCATTTTCCGTGCTTGTTGCAGGCCGCGATTGTTCTCTCATAAGCCTCGGCGAGTCTAGGATTGTCGTAGTCGCCCGGAATACCCATTTCAGCCGTCAGATCGTTGGTGCCAATCAGCAGAGAGTCAACGCCTTCAACCGCTGCGATCTCGTCAACTAACTCCAGTGCCTCAAGAGTCTCAATCATTGGAATGACTAAAGTGGCATCATTGGTGACCGGGTTGGAGATCTTGGCAGGTATCGTGCGGAATTGGTAGTGAGGAAGCCCGTTGGTTGACGATCGCGTGCCGATCGGCTGGAACTTGGCAGCGGCAACAACGTCGCGTGCATCCTGAACACTGCGAATATGCGGCACAATGACACCGAGTGCGCCGCCATCCAGAATTCTGGAGACAAAGAAGGGATCTTTGCTCGGGGCGCGTACGATGGGCGAGATACCAGCATACATGGCGGCAATGCACAACTGGGAGGTTGTCTCAAGGTCGAATGAGGAATGCTCCATGTCGACGAGAATTCCATCAAACCCTGCGGTCTTGGCCATCATAGGAAGCTCTACCGACTTGACTAGTTTGACGCTAAGAGTTGATGCCACCTCGTTACGGAGGAGTTTCTCTTTGAGCGAGTGGGCGATTGAAACAGCCATTCTGAAGGAAGAAATCTTGAATATTGATGAGTATGTTTGATGAATGTGTTGTGTACAAACACCTTGAAGGACGTATGATAGAGGTAATGTTATATGACTTTCTAACTGATGATCGCGCCATGGCGGCCGGGCTCATGCCGAGATACTTGAGAATATTTTCGGCACCTCCGCACATTTTTCGGCCTTCCGAAACCATGCTCGAATGACAACGTGACTGAACCGCTTCATAAGAGGCTTTTACGGCGGCAATCCGTCATTAGATTGAGGCGAGGGAGAGTTAAACAGGAGCGCCGGAGACGGTCCGATGATATCGGAGTACTTCCGGGTGGATACTGAGCCTATCAAACCCGACCGAACTTCGTCCTAGCTATGCGATCGATGGTCTCCGCAGCTAGCCCTCGGGTTTAAAGACAACTTCATCGACGGCACCACGAAGACCAAGGCTGATCGAGGCCCAAAACCACCAACCGGTACGCATTCATCTTCACCCAGCGGGCGTTGTACTGTCTCACCTACTTCTACTCGCAAATCATTCTCAACATGGCCCCAGGAGTTATATCTGACCCATCCGATGATGCGCTTTCCGATACGAAGCCAACAGCTTATGTGTTGGATTCGTTCCAACCCGAGGTCATTAGCTTTTGTAAAGAAAATTTCAACGCAATCCTGCCTGGACAACCTGAACACGCAAAGTGGAAGGAAAATGCTCGGTTCCTTCTCATGCGATCCTCACGTCTCACGGCCGAAGATGTCGCTGCTTGCCCACATCTTCTTGCTATCGGAAAGCAAGGTGTCGGAATTGACAAGATCGATGCCGACGCCTGTTCTGCGCGTGGCATTAAAATCTTCAACACCCCCGGTGTCAACGCACGTGCTGTAGCGGAAACCGTTCTTGCTTTGACAACAGCCGTGGCGAGACAATTGGGAACCATCACAAGAAAGCAAAATGCCGGTATTCCTGTGCCCAAGGAAACATGTTCGGGCATTGTCCTACACCGCAAGACGACCGGCATACTTGGCATGGGCAACATCGGGAAGGCTGTTGCTCAAATCTTCCGAGGTGCTTTCGAGGCGGACATTATAGCTTATGACCCCTATTTACCGCTTGAAGCCTGGGCCGAAATTCCTCATTCTCGCGCCAAGTCGGTGACGGATGTCTTATCAGCTTCCGACGTTGTGACGGTTCATATGCCGTTAACACCTGCCACTAGACATCTTCTTGGCTACGAGCAATTCAAGATTATGAAAGATACAGCCATCGTCATCAACACAGCTCGAGGAGGTATCATCAATGAGACTGAGCTGGAACGTGCCCTTTCAGAAGGACTCATCTGGGGAGCTGGACTGGACTGTCATGAGGAAGAGCCTCCTACTAAGGAGAGATACGGAACACTGTGGGACTTTGGCGTGGTCAGCACGCCACACATTGGGGCAGCAACTAAAGAGACCCAAGTCCAAACGGGCATGGCAGCAGCTACGAAGCTATTAGACTACGCCAGAAGTCGAGCCTAGGTAGAACCTGTGATAAAATGAAACTCACTACGCAACCCATCTGAAGCATATATCATGATGATTTGTTTTAAACTGTCATTGTGATAGAAAATATGGTGAGATATTACGCTTATGACAGTGTGCCTGAATGGCCCTCTAAGGACAATTAGTGCGACGTTCTGCATTTCAAGCAAGATGTGTTAGAGATTGAACGAAGAGGTAGAGCGAGAAGCAAGTGACGTGCGGGAAGTTCTTCCAAGTTGCGCTATTAGAAATCAAAAGCATCCAAAGTACCAATATGCCTATCTGGGTCCCCATACACATACTCCCCCAAGACAGACTCCATGTTCCACAGGGTCTCATCATTCAGAAATGCCCAGTCAAAGAGATCGCTTTCTGGTGAGAAGTCATCTGAAACTCCTACCGCCGCATTATTGTCTCTTCCACTAGTGATTGATATTGCAGCATCCCCGGTTATGGCCCTCTCAAAGGGGAACGAAAACGCAAAGTTATTCGTAATGCTTTCTCGAACGTTGTTTTCCTGAAGTCTTTCATTAAGACTCGTGACAAGGATGTTCGATTCCGAGGAGCCCTGCGAGCCATGAGCCAAGTAGGTTGAGGCTCTCAGGGAACTGGATGACCTCTGCAATGATGATGGTCGAAACATTAAGCCTTCGTTGTCCAGTGCTTTGGTGCGAAATGCGTCTTCCGGCTGCAGAGTATCGAGAATTCTATTCAGTTTCCGCGCGGTATCGCGTCGAAGAGCTTCGAAAACAGCAACATATTGCCTTGCACTTGGTAGCTGCTCGGCCATGTCCCTCAACGTCTCTTCGCATTGAAACAGACCGGCCGAGGCATTCGAGATGTCTTCCTTTTCAAGCTTTGTTGCTGTCGAAACACAAAACAGCACAGACAGACCAGCCGTAAACATCATATGAAAGTAGCTGCGGGTATGTGTGATGAGTGGGCGCTGTTGACTCAATGTTGAATAGGTCCAAATGGTTCGAAGTGCAGTCCCAAGGCATAAAACGCAAATATGACGAGGGGTCTTTCTGTCTCTTTTAGGTACGAGGTCAATGGCTCGTCGGACAAGATAAAGCTGCTCTCTAGCCAGCAACAGATCATACCAGCTCTGCGACTCATAGAGACATTTTGGCTGTTGAAATACAGGAGAATCGTCTCTCCAATGCTGTAGCTCCTGCATCAGTTGGCTCAAAGTTGTATATATATATCCAGGAGCAAAATGACTTTGCGAAGATTCGAAGTAGTTACGCGCAAGTCGAGAGAACTCGGTGTGGATTCTGGACGAGATTTGCCGCAAGCGCACGGAGGTGAAGAAAACAGTCATTTCTGTTGTCTCGAGAGTGATATGTGCCAGCCGAAAGGCTGCAAAATCCCTTGAGGATTGATTTGCGGTGATGAGATCCTCGTCACTTGCATCTACTGGAAAGCTGGTCTCAATGTCGGAGTCATCCAGACCGAACGGTTTTCCAAGCAATGTAGAGCTGTATCTGTCAATCATATAAAACTGCCAGAATACTCGTCGCTCCATTTGGGCCTGCATGAAGTCCGAATGGGGATTATCGTTCAGGTGCAGGCCTTGCTCTATGCACAGACGACCACAAAGTCGAATGACGTCCCATATTGACGTTCCTTCAAATCACGCTGTTAGTATGGTTCGTTGGTGTCGATAGTCTTCGACGTTGAACGTACCTATGCGATGGTATATACCAAATCGACATATCAAAAGAAGGTCTTGGATGGAGGCAAGCCCTCGTGCAAGAAAGTCCGACCCCATGTGTTGCAAAGCGGCGAGGTAGTATCCTTCGGGGTGTTGGGTGTGAGTACCATTTCGGAACGGGAATACTGCACCCACTGCGAGAATCATGAATGCGCGAAATAAATCGTGGCTCGAAGGAGGCTGATCAGCCGGCACTAGTGGGAAGACCCGGCTTGAAAGAGACTTGACCTCGTCTCGACGAAGGAAAGGACTCTGCACATGTGACCAACTTAGACTGCGTCATCAAAGTGTCAAATGTAGTTGTTTAATGTGTTTCTTGGAATGATTGGCTTACTACTTTTCAAACAGGAACTCGCCGTCTTCAATGGAAGGTAGACCGCAAGGTTGGATTGCAGGCTCGGGGACGCTTGGAACTTTTGCTAAGAGTTGAAGCAGTTCGGTATTATTTCTCCTCAACTCTGGATCGGTGAAAAGCGAAGCCATGAATCTTCACGGCGTCAGGAACCTCGTCTATAAGGACGCCATGGTCAAATTGTGGACTTACCCGAGCCCCTCACCGTGTGGAACGCTAGGGTTCTCAATCGAGGTAACAGTCGGGACAGGATCAGCCTCCCCGGTGCCTTGGACTGTGGTGTCTAACGACGATGCTCCATCGACGTGAATAGTGTGTAGAGTTTGAGACAGCTGCTTTTCCCGCTGCTCTAAACGATCTATCTCCCTGGGGAAAGCCGTTAACTTCAGTGTAATCGGTAAAACATAGCGGGGCAATTCCAATCTTACGCTCGCGAAAGTGTTTCGTCATCACCTGAGTTGAGCACGACGCAGTCGCTTCCTGTTTTCGAACATGTAGTACATGCTGGCCTTGCAATGTCACACTTGGCGAATTAACAACAGCCGTCTGGACTAGGCAAGCCATGAAATCGATGCTCAAGCACCTCTGGCTACCTCTTGAAGTTGACAGGGGCATACTTTGATCTTCTTCTGATAACATAACTGGCAGGCTGGTAACCGGGGTAATCGATTTGCAGTGGAGCTCATCTTCGATCAAAACTACTAAAGATTGTCTCAAGGCTAATGCACAGCTTGTGATTTGTGAACCTTCCCTTGAGTTAAGCCATCAATTGCGACATGACTTTCGGACTGGCTCCGACGACGGGGTGCTTGAAGATGGGGGAAATCGGCTTGGTTCGGCTATTTTGACTAGAGTCTTCTGCCCCGCTCAGCGCCATGGGTCGGGATCGCCCCGCGCAGGTTGCTTCTCCCGCGGATCTCCGAAGCTGGCCTTGACACGCCGATGCAAGACTACCGTCTCGACCTAACAGCTGCCCATCACGGGTCTGAACGGACTCCGAAGCCCGTGGAGTTTGACGGGCCACTCATTAATACAGCTTTGGGGAAGACGGCGCCTTTTCGGGGCGGACACATTCGCGGCAATCGCTATCGCCGAGCATCAACGGGGTTTCTGACTAGCAGGCCCCGCGGCGTCGGGACTACGGCTGCGCAAAGTTGAAGTCCTTGCGCAACCGAAGAAGCACATCACTGCGAAACGATGAACATCAGGGTTGTCCCAAAAATGAAACTCGAATTGCAGAACGATCCTAACATATCCTAAGACTGCTGCGGTTGGCATGTCTTATTCCTGAATCCAACAACCAGCAAATCCCCTCATCGTCTTCGTCGGCTCCTTGAACATTCCCTCTGTGACGTCCATCAAGTACTGGGAGCAGTGTTCGGTGTGCCCCGGACTCGTGACAACGGTATCCATTGCCCGCCGTTCGTCGAAGAGAACGTAAAATTGACGCCTCCACATAATAGCGCAGTGGTTGATATGGTCGCGAATTGACGTCCAGTAAAAGTCTCGGTTCGACATTTCGTCAATCGTTAGGCGGTGCGTCATGTTGATATCAGAGAACGCGCCCCAGCTGTTGTCATCGCGGTACTCATCAACCGACTCTTTGTCAAAGCAAGGTTCCGGGACCCAGTGGTTAAGCAGAATATCGTATTTGCAACCTTGGGCTTTCGCTTCCTCGGTCGAATTGCCGCAATTTATGAGACGCTTGCCCGACGTGACGTTGTGCCGTATGCCAGCCAGGTGGTTCTCAAGTACTGTAGGGTGTGTGGACACTGAGACTTGTGTCGAGCTTGTCGTCATTGGTGAAGGGACGACGAGAAAAACAACGAAGCCCCATACCAAAGATGTTGCGATGAAGACTAGCACGTGGGATAATACTGTATTACGGCGTTTAACGTGATGCTGTGGAGGACTGGTCTCCTCGGCCGCCGGGTCGTCCGAGTATTTTAGGAAAGGCTGATATTCGGGAGTTGAAGACATTCTGGGTGCGAAGTTGCATGCAGCTATGGAGATGGTCGGATGGTGTAAAAACGGCTTCTCATACCGCATCCTCGGGGGAAACTCTATGGTTTTATTCGGCTTGCCGTAATAACCGTGCTCCGTCTTTGCCTCTGATGCGACCAGTGATGATGGCTGTGCGCGCACGCGCATGTTACACATGCTGTTTTGAACCAAGACTCTCCGCAAACATGCTCACAACCGCAGACACCCTGGTTCCGTTTCATCCCAACATCTCGACCTGAAATTGAGCCTGATGTTTCAGCTAAAATGATGATCCAATTGGCCAACTTAAACTTCGTCTCTTTTGGGCTTTTGCGATTGGCTATTCACTACATGGCTCAGGGATGCAGGCGACAATCATTTGAAGATCCTGAGTCCTATCTCCAGGGATGCTGGCGGCAACAGCTGTCTCCATGCGTGTCTTGATCAAATCATATTTCGTCGTTAGCACTGCGCCACCATACAGGTGAGCCTGAGAGTGTCGAACCTAAACGGATTTCAAGGACGCCTTTTGAGAGAATCGACAAATCCAGGGATGAACGGGAGTGTGTGGCCGTGGCTCGTAGAATTCTGGAGCTTAAGTGCTGTTCGAGAAATGCGGGATAGATCGTAAGCGATTTGACACACGAGCGCGTTGCACCGTCGACACCACATTTGTTCTAGAGATAAAAGAATTTGGCTTTTGATGAAGTAACCCTAGGCTGAGTCGCATTCTTCACCGGCCTGTTGCCTCTTGAGTCTGGGCTGTGATTTTGCGCCCCGGCAATGCCAGTCGACTTTTTGTACATTGCCTTCTAGGCTGTCTGTGATGAAGATAGTCTTGTTCTCTGGCCCGCCAAAGCAGCAGTTTGTCAAGTTGATGCCATTAGTCCCACTGACTATGCGTGCTTTGGGAATTCCACTGGAATCTACGACGAAAATAGATCCCAGACTTGGATGACATATGAAGAGGCTGCCCTCTTCGTCAACTGCTAGTCCGTCTGGACCGGCGGTCCCAAATGATTGAAAAAACACACCAGCTTTTGTCGTTGTGCCATCAGCGTGGAGAGGAAGCCGCCAAACCTGGTTAGATCTCGTCATCGCGACAAACAGAAACTTTTCGTCGGGCGAGAGCACAAGTCCATTGGGAGATACGCCGTTCTCCACCAGTGTCTCCAGCTTTCCACTAGCCAGTAACCGGTAAACCTTGCCAGTAGGGTCTGTCATGCCAGTTTGCCCTTGGTCGGTGAAGTAGATGCTTCCTTGAGAGTCAACAATCAAGTCATTTGGACCCTTGAATCGCTCAAGATGACGCCGGGTGATCAACGGTTTGATCGTACGATTGGAAGGGTCAAAGGACAGTATTCCCTACACACGATCGCCTCGGTAAGGATGAAATACTGCAAACAGACCACAGGCGCGGTGATTTCTACATACCTGCTTATAGTCTGCAATAACCAATTGGCCGTCGTGAGTTGCAGCGAGCCCATTAGGCTCTCCATCCCACTCTGCGACAACAGTTATGCTCTTCGTCGTGTCAATCTTAAGTATTCGACCGTAGGGAACATCCACTATGTACAGGTTGCCCAGGTTATCGACGACTGGTCCCTCAAGGAAGATATGCTGGAATCGTCGGGAAAAGCCACCCCTCCACTCCGTATCTTTTCCAAGGCAACGTAGATCGTTAGGAATCCGAACGTAGAGTTCGGCTTGCATAACCGGAGGTAGAGGATAGAAGTTCATTGCGAGAAATGTAGGGGGTGCGGTATTGTCAAGCAGCTACTCGGAGGTTGGATGATTTCGCAAAGGAGGCGATCCGAGGTCACAGGTAATCGGCAAACCGAGGGTATAGTAGGCTTTCTTTTGGGTCTTGGCTAAGTAGGTGAGATCGTCACCATCGGAAATCTTCCGGCGGTTGGTGTCGTCGGACCAAACCCGGCCCTGAATTTCGGCACGGTTCCGGATCATACCCCATAACTCCTTGTGATCTTCGCATGTCATCACCTGGATACGGGACGCACTAGCTTACAGAGGCGGGGAGGGAGAAGCAAGTATGACATGGGCGAGAATGGATATTAAGTTGTGATCGTGCTTGTCACTGAATGTGAGTAGTATGTCTGTTGTCCACCAACCCTTTCAACGAGTGTAATTCCGTAAGTTGCCCAGATGTCCCTAATCAGCGCCACAACCGCCGCTGTACGAAACAGCCCGAGAGAGACATTCAATCGATACTTATTTATTTGCACCTGGATATGGAGCTTCTCAGGCGTCGCGAAAGGATTCGACGAAGGTACGGCCCGGAAATACCCCAGTGTTACCCAAAGCGAAGATGCGAATGAGCCTCCCTTCACAGGAAATATCGCATCGCTGGTCACAATGACTGTCTTCAAAACCCGGTTCAGAATTAGCGATCAGTCTGAGAGCCAATACTCGAATACAAAAGGCTGGATTGTGGCTATTGCGACGGCTGGTGCTGTGCTTGGTTGTTTGGCCTGCGTAAATCTCACCGAGAAGCTGGGTCGCAGGCTCACAATGCAAATCTTTACATTGATTTATATTGCCGGAATACTGGGACAAACATTCTCTGGTGGAAACATGACGGGACTGTACATCTCGAGAATCATCTCCGGCGTCGGAATTGGTGCAACGACGATGCTCCCTCCCGTGTACATCTCCGAGGTAGGGACCAAAGTTACCTGAAGGCACATTCCTAAAACTGATGGCCGGTGTAGATTGCTCCTCGATCAATACGCGGTCTTCTGACTCTTCAATACACTTGTTGTCAGCAACTGGGAGTTGTATTCGGCTTCTTTTTCAACTACGGCATCACGAAACATTACGCAGGCTCCCAAATGCAATGGCAACTACCGACCGCCCTCCAGATTGCGCCTGCGATGATATGGGGTCTAGGGACATTTTTCACACCTGAGTCTGCCCGCTTCTTACTGTCTCGTGGAAAATCAACAGAAGCCCTAAAGGTCCTTTGCGACTTCCGGCAACTTCCAGCCGACCATCCATACGTGCAAGAGGAGTTTCGGGCTATGGAGGCTCAACTGGAACATGAATTGGAGATCGTAGCAGGAGCTTCAGTGATTGACCTGGCCAAAGAAACGTGGACCGACATGCCAAACAGACGACGATTTATCTTGATGTTTCTGGCACATTTATTTTCCCAGTGGAGCGGTGCAAACGCCATGTGAGTATCACAATCCCCAAAGACGTACGCAAGCCACTAACTTGTGGCTACATCCAGTACACAATATAGCCCGTCTATTTTTGGATATTTGGGCATCCAAGGCGAGGAAGGTCGCCTTCTTGCTACTGGGGTCTATGCGATCCTCAAATTTGTCTCAGTCTTGGTCTTTTCAGTATTCGTCATCGATTTCATCGGCAGAAGGCGGTCCCTTCTTACGGGAATTTGTCTCCAAATTACGACCCTTCTTTTTGTGGGCATCTATCTCAAAGTCACCAATGGACGTGACCCTGCAGCCATCTCGGCAGACTCAGCAGCCAGGCGAGCAAGCGAAGCTGCTATCGCCGCAATTTACCTCCACGCCATTGCATGGTCTATAGGATGGTTTTCCATACCGTACCTCGTCAGCGCAGAAATATTTCCTATTCGCATTAGATCTCTTTGCGTATCTGTTCTCATGGCCTTTCACTGGGCCTTTTACTTCGGCTGTTCGCGAGCTATGCCATCCCTTCTGGCGGCTACCGAGCGCTATGGTGCCTTCATATTCTTCGCGGCCATCTGCTCTGTTTCCCTCATCTACGTGTATCTTGCCATGCCGGAAACTTCAGGAAGATCACTAGAGGCTATGGAAAATATGTTCAGTCGACCTTGGTACACCGTGCATAAGGTTGCATATCCAAAAGCGGAGGATCTCACAGCTGGTGCGGTCATGACAACTGCCAACCAGGAAAAGGAAGGGGAGAAGCCCACTGTCTCCCATATGGCTTAGCTTTGCGGAGGCTCCACCCATGTTAACTATTCCGTCGGTTTTCCTAAGTCTGCGAATATTTTCCTGATGAGGCCCAGGGCTTTCCGAAACTAGCCTCAGCAAAGGTAATCTCAAGGGCGGGGGACGATGTATAGGTGAAATAATCACGAAGTGCGACAGCAAGGCGGTCAATGGAAAACGAAGAGTTTCTCTTCCAATCAGCCAATGGACTCACTCTTGTGACTGATTTAGTGATAAATCTACATCTCGCCCCCTTAGAGCGAAACCCCGTTGAAGTTGACCGGCCCGTTGTCATCATAGTTGTATCGATCTTCCAGTTGCCAGTACTTATTGAAACCTACGCCCTCGCAGACTTCATCAAAGGATAAAATCATAGGTGGTGCACCAACCGTCATGCTTTTTTTCAAGCCTTCGAGCGTCTCACGCACACTTTTCAACTTCGCAGCGACGAGGGTCCACGGATATGCCACGGCACAGAACCCAAGTTCAGCCAGATCTTTTGCTGACAAATTCTCAGTCTTCCCACCTTCAATTACTGTTTTATGATTAGTGGGGTTGAACTTTGATAAGAGCAATCGTTCACCTACTGTTTGCAAAGGTAGGGAGTTGTAACACTTCAACGCACTTCCGCATAGATTCTCGGTCGGGTAGGGCCTCAACGAACACAGCATCGACTCCAATTCTCTTGAACTCTTTGGCCCGTGCCATTGCTTCATCCCATCCAATGACTAGAGCATCTGTGCGAGCAAGAACGAAGATGTCTTTGCCCTGGTCCCGGGCATCACATGCCGCCTGGATGCGAGCATATGCCTCGCCTCGTGAAACAACAGACTTGCCCTTGGTATGGCCACAACCTGTGGGTGTTAAGGTGAGAAGAGGACCGCAAAGAGTGATGAGCGTATCTTACGTTTAGGCCAAGTTTGGTCTTCGATCATTACACCGGCAGCCCCAGCCGCAGCAAAGCTTTCTACTGTTCGCCTGACGTTGAGTGGGCTTCCGTAGCCAGTATCGCCATCGGCCATCACTGGCACCGAGACCTGGCGCACAGCTTCCTCAATCTTGTCGCACATCTCAGACATGGCAATGTAACCAGTGTCGGGAAGCCCATAAGCGCTAGCAACCGCATAGCCAGCTAAGAAGACCATGGGAAACCCTGCTTCTTCGACGAGACGAGACGAGAGACCATCATAAGTGCATGCATGGGCGAGAATCTTGCTGGAATCGTTGTGTGCTTCAAGCATCATTGTGCGCAAGCGAGAGGCCTGGATTGAAGGTACCTTTCCTCGAACATTCAAAAGCGTTGTAGTCAGGTTCTCCGTCTGACCTGGCTTTCCCTTCTTCTCCACGACCAGAGGGTTGAATTTGAAAGGGTATGGGATGCTATTGACAATCGATTTCGACATGGTGACGGAGGTAAAGATGAGTTATTTCTTTCTAGTATACTTTCTTGGGATTTGAATTGCTACAATATTAGAAGACGAGTTCGCTGAAAGCGAGCCTTTTCATTTATAGCTACCGTGGGCCATAAGTGACATTTTGGACTGTCGTCTATGTTCCTTGTCTATCCGGACGACATAGCGGAAAGGAGCGGATAAGCTGGGAGAATCGATTACACCAGTAAGCATGGGGGCAGGGCAGGTGTAGATTAATCAGAAATCCGGGGTAAATGTTCCCCATGCTTCTGCTTCAGGAGTGGAGGTCTTTCCCCGCATTCGTCTGCGTCAAGTCAATGAAGTGCAGATCCATCTCGCGAACGGAGAGGCGCGGAGGCCATGAATATTTAAGTCAATGGCTTTGCTGTTGAAACAAAACCTAGTCGCATGGCTCGTTGTACATTCTCTGCTTACAATTATTTTACAAAAGCAAGTTCTCGCTTTATCCTGACTAGGTACTCAATCCTCCCCGGAGTAGCGACTATCAACCTTGAATTGAAGCAATGGAGCGAGTCTTAGCTGAGGATAAACTATCGATGGAGGCGAACGAGATCGAGAATGCATGTGTTTCCGCCGAGCAAGACCATGCAGCAATATCCAAGCAGACCAACATCCGAATTCGCAGAGCCGTACGTTGACCCTTTTTTAAAGTAGACTCTGAAATCTGACCGCAGTTCTTAGTTTGACCGAAATCTCCTTCCAATTGTGTGCTGCCTTTACATCCTCTCCTATCTTGACCGCGGCAATATCGGCAATGCAAAAGCTGCTGGAGCCAAATCTGACCTACAACTCTCTGATTCTGATTGGTCTTGGGTCCTAAACTCTTTTTATATCTGCTACGTCGTGTTTGAATGGACCAATTTGTTCTGGAAAATTCTCCCTGCCAGTAGGTACGTGGCAGTGCTGTGTATCCTGTGAGTTGCATATCAATGTTTGGTTCAACAATCACACAATTTCGCTAACAGTTGTGCAACTCTTAGCTGGGGCACTGCAGCAATGTCCTCGGGGGCTGCGCATGATCTCGGGTCTTTGGCAGCTTCACGCGCCTTTCTCGGCTTGTTTGAGGCAGCCTTCGGGGCTGGTGCACCGTACTTTCTATCCATGTTTTATAAGCGGCGCGAGCTTGGATTCAGGGTATCTCTTCTGATCGGAATGTCACCCCTGGCAAATTGTTTTGCGTCTGCTCTTGCCTATGGGATCACACAAATCCACGGGTCTTTGGAACCATGGCGATACCTATTCATTATCGGCAAGTTTCCATTCAACTAGCATGAATACCAATCTAATGAAGATAGAGGGAGCTCCGACGATTGCTGTCGGGTTAGTCACTTGGATCTATCTCGCCGACTCGCCTAGTTCAGCCAAATTCTTGTCGGAAACAGACAGAACCTTCGCGGTTGAAAGACTCCAACAACGGGACAACACAAAAAAGTCCGCGGTGAGATGGGACCAAATATTTGCAGGAATGACTGACTACCAGAACTATGTGCACACTCTGATGCATTTTTGCAACAACTATTCATTTGCAGCGTTGTCAAACTTTCTTCCAACCATTGTCCGCGACATGGGCTATTCGTCCGTCACAGCGCAAGGTCTGACAGCTCCGCCATACTTTGCAGCCTTTGTATGTTGCGTTGCAGCAGCTTGGGCCAGCGACCGTTACAGCATGCGTGGGTTCATCGTCAGTGGTGGTAGTGCCATGGCTACTGCTGGGTATCTCATTCTGGTCCTGGTTCGAGATGAATCAAAAACTGCAACACGATATACTGGCGTATTCCTCGCCTCTTGTGGCATTTTCCCCGCAATGTGTATCAATATCACATGGCTGTTGAACAACCAGGGCGGTGACTCGAAGAAAGGCGCAGGCCTTGCAATCCTAGCAACGCTTGGGCAGTGTTCTTCATTCATGAGTAGCGTGGTCTTTTCGACTTCCGATGGGTCAGTAGCTCTTTCAAATTTTGTGCATGAGTCTCGTAAGACTGACTTGTTGGGAAAGTCCGTTTTACACTAAAGGGACAGCAATTGGGTGCGGGTTAGCGGGCGTCACCGGCATTGCGGCTTTGGGGTTACATTTCGCATTGGAATATGAGAATCGCAAGCGGGACCTTCAATTTGGTCCAGTGGACGAAAGCACCGTGGTCGATGTTACAGAGGATGGGGACAAGCATCAAAGCTTTCGTTACCTAACTTGAAAGAAAGAATGGCTGTGTTCCATCCTACTCAGGGATGCGTTGGCCTATTTGCTGCTGCGAAGGCTGTCTGTTTTTGCACTGCGCAGATCTGGTGGTATACAGAGCTTCACTTCCATATCAATTAGGGTCCATTCTCAACAATTGAGTACTTGTTAATATCCAGTCCCGACGTTCTTGTGTTCTGACGGCCGACGCTCAATTCGCGTAAGGTGTGAAATGACAAACGAACACGACTCTTGATACGGATTCTGCGTTGAGGAGGTAATGCGAGTCCGGCAAAAATTACCGACTATGGCTACCAAGGCCTCTGAAATAGCCCGTGGGCTAGTCCCCGGGATTCCGGGAATGATGCGGGCTCTGACATAGATTCATGGGACTGGGGGTCTCCACCCCTCTCCGTGGCTTTCCTGCCATGCGTCCGGAAAGTCGCGGCTCGCTATCAAGCATGCAACCCCGCTAATTTTTGCTGCCATCGGTCCTGCCGTCACTTTCCATCCCCTGATTCCCGCTTTCAATTGATATCACACCCAACCACGAAGATTCATCTAAATCATTGGCGACTCATGACAGGCTATGGCAACCGTCTCTCCCCCCGAGAATCAGGGACCGATTCGAAACTTCCGCCGTAGTTACAAGGCCTGCAAACTTTGCCGCAGGAAAAAGACTCGCTGCATAACTGACGGGCCTGGGAAGTCTTGTTTGCGATGCAAGAGAGAACTGAGGGAATGTGTCTTTCCTGTGGAGAGGTCGCATCACTCTAATGGTGCCGATGAGGAGATCCGGATCCCGTTTGAACTTACCTCGAGCATGCCGAAAGATATAGGTATTTTGTGGCACTGTTGAAGATCGTACGAACTACACTGATCATTAATCGCAGAGGCTTCCGATTCTGTTAGCATCAACATGAAGGATGGTGGTTTGCAAAGTGCCTCAAGAGTAATCAGTGAACCAACTGTCAATGGTGCTGCCGACGGCAGTTGGCCTCCACCAGACGCTAATAAATCGTCGCCAGAAGACGAACGATCGGAGAATCCTCGGTCTCTCTTTGAAGCTCTACGGCCTAGTAGAGCTGGGTTCAATAACGACAGTGAGCCAACAGCAGACAGTATTGCCGGAGACTTGAACGGAACATTGATGACAACGCTTGTATCCAATGGGATGCTCTGAAGTTGCTATTCCAAGCTGCTCTTGAACAGGAACAAGGGGAATCGCCGGCTAGACTTTCCACTGCGAATACAGCTCGTCAGACTGTGATCGACTTGGCCACTCCGAACAAATCACCCTCTATGGCAGCAGGTGCTAGCGAGCTTCCGGTGCCATCTTCGAAGACCCTTCAAGTCTGGAATGCATTCCGTTTCACCAGAATGGGATGGTTTTCGTCTGAGGAAGCAGTCACTTATATGGATCTGTAAGGTTTCCATGGCGCGATTGGCAGCACATACTGATCACGGTAAAGATTCTTCAAGAATTTAGCGCCACTGTCATTGGTTTCGAGGGATTTCAACCCGAACCATGACGCGCACTTCAACCTAATAACACAAGAGCCACTTCTCTGCTGCGTGATACTCTTGATCTCTTCAAGGTATCACATGCTTCCAGGGACAGGCGGAATTGCAAGGAGCACTTTGATCCACCAACGGCTTTGGGAGCATTGCCAACATCTCATACTGAGAATAATATTTGGTCAGGAGAAACGATCAAAAGCTAAGACCCGTACACTAGGCGCCGTTGAGGCATTGCTGCTGATGGTAGAATGGCACTCGCGTGGCATATACTTTCCACCGGGTGGCGATGGATGGGACTCGTCTTTGCTGCTGACTGAAGACGATCCGAGAGACACTGAATACGGCAATCGAGCGGACAAAACTGACGAGATCAGCGTGAAATGGTTCAGAGATATCGTTGCTCCCGCTAAGACATCAGACCGCATGTCCTGGATGCTTCTCGGTTGCGCCCAGACTCTGGCCCTAGAGTTGGGGTTATTCGACGTTGGAGGATCGGTGAGCGGTGCTGCAACTTCCACAGATTTTGTGCCACGTCCGGAGTTTCTCTGTCAGATTCTTTATATCTTGGCAGAGCAGCACTCCAATCGAATTGGCTGTGCCTCGATGATTCCGGCGGAGTTTACCCCAGGGCTCCCACAACAACATCGTAAAGGCGACGATTCGCGCATTCTGTCGTCTTGGTTGGACTTGACAAACCTTTCGCGAACGATGAACGACGTGTTGTTCCCGTCACCAACAGACACAATGGAGCTAGTCAAAAACGGTCGGTATGTGATGATCGTGCGTCGCTTCAGACATCAGCTTCGCACTTGGAAGCATTCATATATTGAGCCGGCTAGTACGTTTGCTGTGCCCCGTCTCAAGTCAATCCTGTCTAGACTGACCAATAGGAACCTAGATCTTCCACCCCATTATCATGAAGAGCTCTTGATTGAGTACAATCACACGCGCATCTTCATGAACTCTTTGGGAATTCAGGCAGTCATTGACCGCACCTTGGGTTGCTTTGAACTTGAATCGGCACAGACGAACGCTGCCGTGTCTAATATGCCCCCTATCAACGCCGTCGAATTCGAGTTCATTAAGGAAGTCATCGACGGTTCATGCGAGACCCTTACGTCCATGAACAGGCTTCATGAAGCCGGAAGCTTGCGGTTTTGCCCCGTGCGCATATTCCTGCGTGTTATCACTGCTTCAATACTTTTATTGAAGGCGCTCAGCTTAGGCGCAAGGATTACAGAGCTGGAGGCATCACTCGCTGTTTTGGAAGCAAGCATCAATGTCCTGAAAACTAGTACTTTGGACGACATGCACATTGCATTAAGGTATGGGTCGCTTCTGGAGGCACACGTCACGAGGTTCCGTCAGGGAATGGCCCCCTCCGCCATTCCAAAAGACTTGTCATCATTTCTCTCGTTTGGAGAGTGGAACGGTAGGGAGACCGGGGAACTCAATGGTGCAACAAGCAACGATCTTTGCTTGTCCTTTGGTGACTGGTTTTCTTTACCACTGGATAGGAGCCTAGCTCCTTTTGGATTATGGGGGAGCTCCTCTGATGTCCTCGACCAGGAGGATCAATCCTGGGACGTACTGTGGAGCTTGCCGAGTATTCCCTAGTTCACCTGGCCCACCTTTTGACAGCAAAAAGACAATAGCACACCTAGGAACCAATCTGTACATGTCTTGATGGACCTACATGCCGCTTTCTCGTTGCGAAATTTCTTATCGTGCACACTGTATGTGCTATGAATTTCAGCTGCATTACTATACGGTGTCTCAGTGCACTTGGATACCAGCTGGGTATTGGCGCCAAAGTCGGACATAACGCTTTCAGTTGCTGAACTACAAAGTCTTGTGTTTTCTGGCACCACACAATAGGTGTCGGATGATCCGTTCGGTGCGAGGAAAATTATTGGCGGAGCATCGGAGAAACTTTCGATCCCGAAGCCCATATATGCTGCCCGTCGGACTTTGGAACGCACAAAAACAGCCAACACCTGTTCCCACGGACGCAAGAAGTACTCTTCAACTTGCCAAAAAACCAATCTGAGGATATCGCTCTGTTATGCTGACATCGGCGGAATTCTCGATCAAAACTTGACAATAGGTACTTACGAGCATGGTGTTGTTCCCATCGGGGCCTTCGGAGCCGTCGGGGCCTTCGGAGCCGTCGGGGCCTTCGGAGCCTTCGGAACTGGACCCAGTTTCCCCCGCCGACTATCGGGCAAGCACGGGCATACGTTTAATTGCATGTGTAACCTGTCAAAGACGAAAGATCAAATGCAACCGAGATCTCCCTTGCAACAATTGCGTCAAAGTATGAACCCCAAATCAACAGTGGCCCCCAGAAAACGGACATGGATGGACTAAGAGTTGCAGTCATCCACGCCATGCGTCCCAGGGACCCCAGCTCCTGCGCGCGGGAGAAGACCCTACAACCAGGCTTTGAAAGCTCGCTTAGCACGATGTGAAGAGCTTTTGAACAATTCTGATGACCGTCGTAACGATTCTGCGAGGGAATACAGCACACCCCAAAGCGCACACACTAACACCCCGACGGAGCCAACACATCCGCCCAAATGGACTACAGATGGCAGGTTGGTCGAGGATCCAAATGGAAAAGTCACGTTTATGGATAACTACCTGTTGGGCATGGTGAATGAAGAGGTAAGGTGGTGGGTTGCATTTGGCTGAGTGGTTACTGAAACGGATAATACAGCTGCGAGCAATGAATGATTTGATAAACTTGAACGAAAGGGAGTGCAACGACGGGGTGGATTCCAAGCACTTGATGTCAAACTCTGACCTCATTCTTGGTGGAAGGAATGCTGGCACCAGCACAGCTCACGTCTGGCCGAGTCCCGCCGTCGTGTTCAAGCTTTGGCAGACATTTCTCGATCGTGTCAACCCATTCACGAAGGTAATTCATGTGCCAAGTTTTCAGCCTTTTGTTGTTGAGGCCACTAATGGCCCTCATCGTCTGCAACCTAACCTGATCTCGCTCATGCTTTCCATCTTCCTGATGGCAGTCATTTCAATGACTGAGGATGAGTGTGACAGTACTTTGGGAACAGCCAAAGAATTGGCCATAGTCACCTTCTCTGCAGCCACCCAGCAGGCCCTTCGAAGTCTCGACTTCATGCGAACGGACGATTTGGTAGTACTGCAGACACTTTGCCTGTACATGGTATGTCCCTGCCAAGTTCTAGCCTACGCGCGCTGACGCATCAAGCAGTACTCTTTGCAGGCGGAAGATGATCGCCATAGCTCATGGGTTCTAAGTGGGACTGTCATTCGAATAGCTCAGAAAATGGGTCTTCATCGAGATGGGCTCGCACTCGGTCTTGGACCTTTCGAAACGGAGATGCGGCGCAGAATTTGGTGGCAACTTGTTTCTCTTGATTCAAAATTTGCTCTGTTCTCTGGTTTTGGGCATTCCCTGCTACCACGGGATTGGGATGTTCAAGAGCCAAGCAACTTGAATGATGCTGATATATTCCCGACCGCAACTCTCCCAACTCTGGATCGCGATGGCCCGTCAGAGATGGTGCTTTGCCTCATTGGGAATAAGTTGACCAGGTTCCTTGTAAACACGCCAGGCTTAGAGCCTGTTAAGATGGCTGCGGAACTCAATAGCCTGGCCGTCCACCCCCCTCTATTTGGCAGCTCGAGAAATCAGCAAATGAGCTACTATCTCGCCCAATTTGATTTGCTTCAAGAAGGCTTACAACATATTTTGGAGTTTCGGTGTAACACGCATGCAGGGCAGGCTCATGTTCTAGCTCAAGCCTTGGGAGCAGGACTGGTCGCACAGAAAGGCCAGTTGACGAGAGGGCTAAACGACAGACTGGGGGCAGAAGTGGAGGATATCCAGGAAGAGGAGAGTGCGTTCCTAGGGGCCACCGCATTTCTGGAGCATATCGCATCTTTATACAGGCATTCTCAGGGTAACGGATTTATGTGGTTCGCGGACTTCAATTTCCAGTACGACATCCTTCTCTACGTGGTTTTACTTCTCAGGCAGAGAGTTGATAATCATATCGGGGACCGAGCATGGGAAAACGTTGCGACTATTTACCAATTTCGACCTTCGCTTTTGGAGGTTTCCAAAAGATCTTGCTTATTGCTTGGCCAGGCTGTGCTGAAGGCGTGGGCGAAAAAGCAAGATTTCCACTCCACATCCAGAATGTGTAGCGAAGAACCCGAATTTATCGCTGAGCTTCGGGCCCGTACTCGAACGAACGATAACATCGGAGAGGAAGACACCTCATTCAACATTTCGGAAGCAGGACTCACAGAGCCCTCTTGCTCTGAGGCATGGGTGTATACGCTAGGGGGTGACACAGGATGTGCTACGAACATCAGCATCGGGGAACCATCTTTTTTGGATACAACAACCACAAATTGGATATTCTCGGCTCCCTTGAATGAGGCTCGAAGTAGACCATATGACGGAAATATAGAACTCAGAGACACACCAGAGGATTAGAAGACGCAAATATCCAATACAGTATCATGCCTTTGATCTTTCAACTGCTCCATACTACAAGCTCATAACAGGAATTTATTCGCTATCCAAATCCGCACAATGAGGGTCCGCTGATGTGAAATAATTTAGGATTACCATCTTTCTTAGAAAAGGGGTTTCCGACTAACTGTTCCAAAGAAAAGCCACTTGTTTAAGTAACTTTAGTTACCACGGGAATCTACATCTATGCTGCCTTGTCAACGGGGAGCCGTCTCGTTCGGGGATTTGTATTTGAAGCGGTAGCCCTAGCTCGCGATCCCAGAATATTTTGTCCGCTCAACTTCCTTATTTGAATGACAGGAACTCCGACCAACCCAATGGTCTGGTCCAAACGCACCTCGGAGCACCAGAGATGTCTGCGAGCCGCCAGTCCGCACGGTCTTGATTTATATAAAGGAGTTTTGGATCACAAATTTCATCAAGAAAACCGCAGACCACACAGACACGAAACAGCGGCATTGAATCAAGTCTTGGTTTATAAGGTTGCTGCCAAGACCTACAGATACTGTTGGAGAGAGCATTTGATAAGTCCACGCAAGCTCCATTCGTCACAACACGTTGACATTATCTTCAGCCAACTTAGTCATTTTCATGGTAATCCTGATATGGTGGTCCGACCAAAATCGTTATTCCAACCAGTCGCTGTTGCCTTTTCTTGTGCAGCTTCTCGTACTGGGCGCTATCCCTGTCACATACGACCTGCTTTTCCATCCACTTGCAAGCTTTCCAGTTCCTGAATAGACTGGCTGCTCCGAGAGACCAGTAAAGGCAACACAGACACATAGGGAAATGGTTCCGTGGCTGATTTCTCTCGACGACAGATATGGAGGCGTTCATCGCGTGGGGGCTTTTAGGTTCAGCTTCATCAACAATCAGGCGTCGAAAGATATCTATTTCCATGAGAGGGCCGGGAAGAATATTCTCACAAAAGACAGGCTTGTGTATGAACCGGATCCGAATATTTACTGACAACTATACCCGACGCTGAGAACAGTCAACTACGAAAGATACTTTCGCTAGCATTTTCGGAAAGAAGCCTCCGGGTGCAAGGCCCGCTCGTCTCAAATTACGTCGATCAGCTGATTGAGGAACTTCCAAGAGACATCCAACCGAACCCAGAGACGATATTCAACATGGTTAAGTTATACAACCTCGCGACGTTCGATACCATAACCAAGCTGGCCTGGGAGGAGCCGCTAGGGCTTCTAGCTCGCTCGAGCTATTTGGAATAGGCAAAAAACACATGGGAATCTTATGGCTTAGGCAATCGCCTAGGTTGGCCGTGAAGGGCCGTTGTTCTGAAACCTGATGGGGATGAGTACACCCCAGGATCTCAAGAAATCTTTGAAGATGCACCTCACACATTCAGTTGCGCGCGCGGATCGACGAATCGAAACGACAACTGACAGAAGGATATTTGGAACTTGGGGTTGAGCCAGCCGGACAGCAAACAAACTACCGAAGGCGATATGTACATAGACTCTTCCCCGTTCATGATAGGAGAATCCGAGACCACAACAAAACATCTAAGCGGCGTAACGTGTTCGCTGCTCAATCATGCAAGCAAGCTGGATTGTCTGTTCATAGAAATCTGGCACAGTGGGTCGACAGAAGAATTGATCATCCAGAAGTTGTTTACGATGACCTAGCTAACAGCGGTGCTTAATGAGGCACTTGGATGATATCTCTCTGTACCGGTTGAGGCTTGGCCAGACATTTCTGATGGCGCGAGGGCCGTTGCTGCACATTGGGTTCTGGCGAGGGTGTGGAGGACCTAAGCTGATTGTCGAGCGTTCCCCTGCTGAAAGAAATTGGCAGGCACATTTATCCATGTTTCATAACCCAATCACTCCTCGCGTAAGTTCAAGGACCCTGAAGGTTTGGTTTTGGAGAAATGGCCCCTGGAACCAGTCTTCGAGTCCAACGCCAAAAATGCTGTTCAGCTCATTTCTCTTAAGCTTTAGAACTATGTAGAAATGAATTAAGCACATCTGTTTTATCCCTTTTCCGTACAAAACGGCAACTGAAGAAAATTAAAGACGTACACGCTTCATTGGCTTCCCGACCGTATATTGAGTACACATCCTGTTAGTTGGGGATAAATCAAACAATTGAAGTCGCATAAGATACCTAGTAGTAATGGATCTTGACGGGTAAGCTGCCAGTCAATCCAGCTGCCGAAGGTTATCATATTGTAGTTGTTACGCAAGTTCTAGTTCATAATTATTCTTAGATCCCCTAGTTGATTGTTAAGGATGAAGATAAAAACAAGTGCCGACGTCATGTTATGTTAACTCCAGGCGTCGCTAAAGTCGGTTACTTGCCACTGAGATAGTAGCGTAGCCTTTACCAAGAAAAGATCTTGAGGTCAGATTGAGGGCCTCATGGGTTCAAAACGCTGGGGAGTGCTGATTGATAGGTATACTCGTTGGTAGAGAAATACTCCCTACCGAGTTTCCGAACTATCGCTGTGGGCAATGTATTGACCTTGTCGGAGTGCTTTTACAGGTTTCCATCACCCAAGGACGAGACGTGGAAGGGGTGTGATGCGAAGCACGAAACTCCCAGCATGCGGAACAAAATGCAAATCTAACACAGACACACGACAGGACCTATCAGTGGACAGCGATGTTGATGTGACTCAAAGTAACATATGTATTCTATTTGTTCATATGCAATCTAGCAGTTTATCATGAAGTTCTCGTTTCCAACATCACTAGCTTCTATTTACTGCGCGGACTCATCAAGAACTAGGCTGAGTCGGACTCCGACTTGTTGCCGTTAGCAAGCTCCTTGTGCGTAGCCTGACCCTTGGCATCTGTGCGGAACTGCACCTCCTCTTCTCTCAATTGAGCCATCAAAGTCTCATTCGCCTTCCATACAGGCTTGATGTCGAAGAGCCTGTCAACCTTCTCAAGCGGAACGCCACTTGTCTCTGGGATAAGGAAAAAGGCGAAGAAGAATGCCAAGAATGAAAGGGACGCGAAGAAGAAGTATACACCATAGCCCATGGCAGCGAACATCTGCTCCGTGAACCTCGACACGAGGAAGTTGAACAGCCAGTTGCTTGCCGTGGTCGCGCCGCCCGCCAAAGAACGAAAGTTGGGGTCAAAGAATTCCTGCATACAATGTTAGCCATTTGAGTAGAGAACGTGGAAGTTTTTACGCACTGAGTTGATGACCCACGGGGTGCCATTCCATGTTGGGGTGTAGACCGCAGTCCACAGATAAAAGAAGACAACAGCAGCATAACCACTACCAGTCAAATGATCTTGAGGGTTCTTCGTCGGCTCGACGACGCAAACGTAGGCGCCGATAACCCACATACAGATAGAGCCCGTGATGGCGCCGATTAGCAGAAGCTTACGTCTTCCAAGCTGATCAACCAGGAACAGTAGCCAGACGAAGGTCATGACAGCCTTGACAACACCGAAAATGCCTGTCATCAAGTTCACAGTATTCGAATCGATGCCGATGCTCTGGAAAACGACAGTGGTCAGCGAAAAGGCGTCATCCAAGACAAATACAAGAGACAAGTCTTACCGAGAAGATGGTGGGAGAATAGTAGTTGATGGCATTGATTCCGGATCCGTTCTGCCAGAAGAAGAGCATGCAACCCAAGAACAGTCTCCACTGTAGGTTAGGTCGTTGACCAAGTGCCTGGAAAGGCTGCCAGAAGCCAAGTCCAACAGTGGATTTCTGCATCTCGTAGATCTTATCAATGGCAGCAATCTCCTCCTGGATGTAGATGTCGTTCGGTTCCAGTTGGCGAATCCAGCAAAGATTGTCCATCGCCTCCTTGCGAAAGTCCTTAAGGAAGAGCCATCTAGGGGACTCGCGGATCCAGCAAGAGCCAATCAACAACAGACCAGATGGAATAAGCTGAACGGCGAAGGGTATCATCCATTGAGTTCGGCCAAGAGGGACGTGAGCTTCGACACCGTACTACGCTATGTGTCAGGAAGACCCTCCCTCATGCTGGTTCTCGTCCGTTACTTACGTTGATCCAAAATCCTACGAGACCACCAATCTGCCAGCCAAGTTCGTAAAGACCAACGAGGCGACCACGGATAGCAGGGGGCGACAGCTCGGATATGTAAATTGGGATGATATTCTGCGCATTTGATTGTCAGTGATGGCCGCAAAAGGCGGTGTCCGGGGCTGACTTACCGACGCGACACCAGTCCCAAGGCCTGAAAAGACACGTCCGGCGTACAAGATGCCCAAGCCAGTGTTCCCAGTTGCACCGCAGGTCAGTCCGGCACCCAACGAGAATGTGGTGGCGCCAATCGCCAAGCACCACTTGCGTCCGATAAAGTAGCTGAGACAATATGTGAGGAGCGCTCCAAAGAAGGCACCTGCAACAAACAGAGACACAATGTTCTCGCTGATCAGGTTTCTTGCTGCGCTGGAGATGTCGTTGAGGCCGAACTCATTCTTGAAAGAGTCGAGAGCTACCGTTGTTCCGATGAACGCGCTGGTGTATCCGATCATGCAAGATCCACAAGAGGCGATGATGGCGAGAACGTAGATGCGCCAGTTGTAGACGGACGGCGGCGTTGGCCGCTCTTCAACAACGGTGAGTATACCCATGACAGCAACACAAGAGCTGAATGGAATGGCAAGTGGCGGAAATGGGTGATGGTCGAGAAAAAGGGTTCTCGAGGATGAGGAGGGAATCAAAACGTGAACAGGTCGAGGCTCCGGTCATCACTAAGTATTTTCTCTTGAGTGGAGCAACCCCATAGCTCGAATCTTCATTGCCCCATAGTCTGGAGCAACCACTTCGGGGTTTGCGGAGTATAGGACTGGGGAGCATGAGGCATATTGTTGGCAATGCAACAAGACATATTGAGCAGATCAGATTCTGTAGGCCGCGGCCTGCAAGACAATTGCAGCCCATGAAAGCTGGTCGTCGTCATATCCGTCACTCTACATTCAGGGCGTCCCCTTGAAAAAGTTGAGGCTCCACCGAGCCTCAAATGGAGCGGCTACCCTGGCCGGGGATGCGTTTTTCCCCGTGGAGCATCCGCTTCATGATTTTCCCCATGGAGAGACACAAACTTGCAGCCCGGGGCAGCGAATAACAATCAGTATATATCTCACACGTACATCCCCTCTGCTCCGGTCCAGGCATTGACGTCTGGAGATTGACAGATTGCCATTAGTTGATGGATTCAAGTACCCTTCGGCCATCTACCGACGGATGGAGATCCATAATGGTCCGTGCTGCTGTGGCTCCGATCCCGGCCAGCCGAAGGCGAGGCGAGAGGATGGTAATTATTAACCCGCCCGCCACCCAAGTCGTCCGAAAGAGCCGCCGTCCGTCAATGCAGCGGCCATTTTCACCGCCTGGGAACGGCAATAGACTCTTCCGACTTGTTGGGGAGGATAAAGCACCAATCTTGCACCTGGCCAGTGCTTATCTACGACTCTGCCCCGTGCTCTTGGAAATACGCTGGCCCGTTCTTCTCGTTCCTAGCCTCGGCCGCCGCACAGTTGCTTGTTGACTTCTCCTTCACGCCAAGGCGGGATCGTCACTCCAGCGACTTCTGGATATATAATGTTCCCACCGGCGTCGACCAAACCCCTCAAAATGGGTTGCAGCTCCTCACGGGCTGCGCAGATGCGGGCGGATGCGACGACTCGGAGGCGAGTTCCCCTCGACCTGGCCGCCTTTCTTTACGGACGAACGTTCTTCTTCGGGCTTTCAATTGCCGAAGCGACTGTGTGTCCAGATATCTGTTGCGACAGGTCTCTGCTTGGCCGAAATCGCCTGAAGCAGTCTTGCTCACATGTCCGCGCCGCGCATATGCCGCTGAACTGTTTTGCACTTGAGGCTCATTTAATCACGTCGCTGAGAGTCTGCAATTTGCGAAGGTTTTCTTGGCCTTCGATTCCCGGTAGGGCTTCCAATGAAGATGCGAGGAGCTACCAGGGCGATCCTGAATTCGGAAGGTGCTTTTTTTTTCAAATCGGTCCCGCCGCGATGCCAAGACCATTAGAGTGCATGAGCCGGATCCTCCCGCTTCTTGTCCCGTGAACTAGCCAAGCACTCCGACGACGTCCTGGTTTTGTAGTCGCGCATAGGTCCTAATCATCAAAGTTTAGGTCTTGTTGGACTTCTTCAATGAGATGGTCGCAACGATGCCCGTCGCATCGCACTTGATAAATAGCTCTCCAGATCAAGCTAGTCTGAGCCAAGACGATCATGGAAAGCTAAGGAAGCAGGTTTTCTTTGGCTGCCAACGATTTCTTGAAGGTACTGCAAAATCTATTGCTAGACAGCTCTAGCGGATGGCGGGTGTCATTGCAAACGCCAGCAACAAAGAGTCCTGACCGTTCAGACCAGCATATTGGCAAGTCGTCATGTTCGGGGTACTGGCCACAATGTCTATTCTGAAGCAGTGTCAACAATAATCTCGGCGCAACAGCGGGCAATCTAGATCACATATGAAGTGTTGGTGACATGGTTGATAACCACAGATGTGCCTGACGTGAAAGACTGTTATTATCAAGGGTGCTGTGTAAAACATAACATCGTTCAATGACTTAGGTTAAATGGATCGGAAGTCATAGGCATAAGAAAAGCTGTGAAATCAATAATGGATTTTCACACCAAGATTCAATTGTTCCATTCCTGCCAAAATGCAGCATCTAACTTCGAGTAATTAATGTAAAGTACAGTCGTGGGTGAATAGGCCAGGGAGCTCAGGCGCAACCCTCATGACACGGACTGAATTCCAGGCCCAAAGGGCAAAGGAATGATAGTGAAAACGAGACGGACGCGGTCGGTCGTAGCCGTGGGTGGTACAGAGGTTACAGGTGAGTCTGACAGAGGGGACAGTGTTTTTGACGCTGGCAACTCTGGGGATGAGTCCATTGACAGAACAGTGGCACTGGGTGTCAGTGGTGTGGAGTCACTTCCAATGCCATTGAAAGTAGGGGTGATTGTCCCGGACTGAGCGGAGGATGCCAGAGAGGAGACGGCTACGACGGCCGAAGAACCAGATGTTGCGTCAGGGGAGGTTGAGAAAGGAATATGTGAGGTACTGGTAGAAGCGGACGCCCCAGAATTGGTGTTGACTGCCGAAGAGTCGAAAGAAACTGCCTGCTGTCCGGGGGAGGAAGAAGAACTGACAACTAGGATTGATGAACTCTGCACACCTGGAGTTGCAGGCGTTGTGAACTGAGCATTGGATGGGGCTGCTGACGTTGAGATGATATTAGACTGGAGGGCGGCAGACTGAGAGCTCCCAGTTGAAAGCGAAGAAAGGCCTGACAGGCCTGATATATTATTCGATGATGATGTCGAGGGTTAGGGTCAGGGTTAGGGTTAGGGTTAGGGT
>JABGLZ010000246.1:0-44450 GCA_014705045.1 Colletotrichum theobromicola | reverse complement strand
CCACCTCTTCGCCTCCTCCTCCTCCTCCTCCACCACCACCTCTTCCTCCGCCACACCATCAGAAGGAACAAAACTGCCCCCGGCCCTCAACGTCCCCTCCCGCGGCGCCAACCCGCGCTACCACCTCACCCGCTCCGACGTCGCCTCGATCCGCCGCCTCCGCGCCTCCGACCCCGTCACCTGGTCCGTCTCCGCCCTCGCCCGCGAGTTCGACTGCTCCGAGGTCTTCATCACCATCTGCACCCCGGCACCCCGCGCGCACAAGGAGAAGCTCGCCGCCAAGCAGCAGGCCATCAAGGACAGCTGGGGCCAGATCCGCACAAAGGCCCGCGAGGACCGCTCCCGTCGCAAGGAGATGCTTCTCCGCGGCGAGCTGTAAAAAATCAAAAGAAAAAAAGGAATTGGGATTGTGGACATGAGAGGAAGGACAAATTTACGGTCACGGCTCCCTAACCCCATGGGACGGCGGATCTACGTGTGGATGAGGCTAAGGGCGGAATGGGCAGATGATGCTTGTCTGTATCAACATGAGACGAAAAGAAAACTGTAGAAAAGGAGGCTGCGACGTGTTTGATCGCATGCTCGCGTGTCTACGTGCCATGCCGGAGGTTCACACACAAAATACAGGCGGTGGGAGGGGATGTAGGATAGAGACGAAGGACGAAGTTCATGCTCAGGGCTGCGAGCGAAAACACCCAACCATATCTGTACAATGAGTAAAATTCATAGAAACTCGTGTATAATTTTTCCCTTACCTCGGTTCGCCATTACGAATACGCCCTATTGAACTACCTGAGAACATGTGCGAGATAAGTTTCTCAAGCACTGCGTCGTCACTTCTAAGAATCATGAACACTACTACTACTAGATCAGGCCCATTCGTTTCTGAGCCTGGGGCTGTGTATCCATCCCTCCGACCACCCCTTTTACGTTGCCTTCTTTTCAAGCTCGTCCAGCTAGTGGAATCTGCTGGTACCTGTCATCTCCCCTTGTCGCCGTCTACACAGCGATCTATATAACCCGAAGTAGAAGCCAAGATCAAACCTATCATCATCACATTATAGCAAAAATTCCCAAAATCACGCAATCAAAGCTTAGGCACCTTGATGCCCATCTTATCCACCATCTGAACGCCAGCCTTCTCCAGGTCATCCTTTCCAGGAATGACCCTCCAGCACCACCCACACCAGCTCCTCCTGACGCCATTGGCTTCTCTGCTGAGGATTTTGTGTTGATTTCGCTCGTCGTCCCACTCGGGCACGCAGGCGCCCACACTCACCATCCTCACCAGCTTCGTCTTCACGACACCGCCGATGCCTTCAATCTCGTGCCTCTCATAGCCAGGGCCGAGTTGCGGGCTCGGCGTCCTTTGATACCGCACGGTATCGAGATGCACCTCGTCCGTAGCTTCCCAGAGGTTGGCGCCACTGACGGCCGCATCCTCAGCGTCGCAATCGGTCTCGTTCTCACGCTCCTTGGCGCCGACGCAGGCCTGTTCGCGACCGCAGATAACACCGCGGTCGCCCTCGCCAATGCCCGTGCCCAGGCCGCCGAGGACTTCACCATAATGGGCGCGCCATTTCCAGATGCTGAGAATTATTAGCGTATGTTGGCTTTTGGTGTTGGTGGCGGGGGTTACATACCGCCGGTAATCCTGATCGGCAGCGCGCATGCTCCGCCCGCAGGGCTGGCAGAGCCAGACACCATCAAGCTCGCATCTGCAGATCTCCCGTCGCACCGCGTCGTGGGTGAGCGGTGTCTCGAGATCCAAAGCTGGGTTCACGAGCGCGGCAATTGGGGCCTTGACGCAAGGCTGACACAGCCTGCGATGACGGTCTTTGAGGACTGTACTGGCTGGGGGTTTGATGGCACAATTCTGTTATGACGTGTCAGCGATCGACTGCTCCTGTGTAGCCTTCACGGCTCCTCCCCGAGCCAATGCCGCATGTCCCCTTGGGGAGGCTGGTAGGCTGCCTCCTCTTCACACAAGTAGGGGAAGCCCTCTCGGCGAGAGGGCAAAGGGCACGCGGCACGGCGTAGGACGGCATACCCTGCACACAACAGTCTCACACCTCCGGCACTCCGTCACCAGGTCCCGGGCGCAGCTGCCGCTCTTGCCGTTGTAGGCGCGTCCGTCTTCCATGTAGTACCAGTTGCTCGCCCTCGCGCGGTAGCGGAAGGTTGACTCCGGGTCAACGGGGTCGAGCTCATTGGAGCAGTGTAGGGTCGAGGAAAGGAGGATGTTGCGGTATTGAAGCAGGCCTTGTCGGACCATGCGGCAGGTACGGGCCAGACTGTCAAGGGTGTTGAGGTCGATGTGCTCGGCGATGGCCATCACGACACTGCCCGTCCATGTTAGCCATCGTATGGGATTGAGGATGGGTAAGCTTACGGATAGCAGCCAAGAGCCTCGGTGGCAGCACTCTGGAAGGTCGGGGATGGCACCGGTGCAGCAGTAGCAGCAGTAGCAGCAGCAGCAGCAGGCGGAGCCATGTGCATAGCCGGAGCTGGGACGGGGACTGAGACGGCGACGGCAGCCATGTTGGGTCTGTAGAACTGACGCTGATACTCGCGGTTGCGTGCTTCGATGCGTTGGGTGACGGCGGCGGCGGCTGCTGCTAAACGACGGGCCTCGAGGACATGAAGGGGTTCGTCGTCCTCTTCTAAATCAACAAAGACGACCATGCTGGGCCAGGCGGGCTGGACAGGGGCCAGCTATATTTGACTGGGCGCCGGTGAGCGGTTCAGACGCACGAGCAATGCTCGAGCTTGGGGGTTGCTGCCAATCTGGTCTCGGTTCCTGACACCCGAGCCGAGCTGTGTAGGTCGAGTACAGAGTAGTCTAGGTACTGTGTGGTGAGGTGCACCTGATGGCGTGGGATGGGGATTGGGATGGGCGGGGCGGGGTTCGAGAATCCCCCGATGCCGCAGCTGATGCTTGGTTTCCCAACCGGAAATGATGACGCAACGGATGTATTGTCTCGGTAGATCCTGTGGAGATATCGACAGGAAATATAGAAGGAAAAACAGAATAAGAATCAAACATGTAACAAATTTGCAGAAGAAAAGACACTACGAGACCAGAAACGCGACGTTTGAGTCCATCGCAAGTCGACGACACACAGCGCCGGGGTGGTGGTTGATGGAAGGATGAGATGATGTTCAGGTCGATCCTGTTGCTGCTGCCAGGGTGTGGGGGGGGCAGTTTCGGTGGAGGGGGTGCCAACCAGCAACCAGCGCACCCAGTGGGAAGGTCCAGTCTGGAGGTACCCGCACTGAATTGGATCAGATTAGATCAAGCACAGCTACACTATCCCGGCGACCACCATCTCCCCTCCACCTCGACCTGAGACCTGGCGGGATGGCATGGCATAGGCGGCACCTCACTGAGGCGTTGATCTCTCTTGCTGCCCAGTGCTACCGCAGCTAACTTGACTGGTGTGAACCTAGACCGCTCCCCACGATACGCGAGCGCAACACCAACACGGTTGAGGCGCTGATCAGGTACGAATGCCACCGCCATCCATCGACCGGTGACCGCCAAAAACCCAGAAAAAAGTCACGACGAGAAAACGATGCCACGGTTCGCCCAAGCAACAACGCATACCTTATGCATTGGGGATGGCGACATGCACCGTTGCTTTCTAGCGCCGACACCTCAGGCGGCCCTGTGACCCGCGCCTCAGCGAAAAGCTTGGGTCACCCGGACGCAGGGTGCATCAGCGTTTCCCCAACACGCCCTGTGCTCAACCTTCTATTTTCGACCCTCGACGCGACAGTCTGGAAGCCCCAGACAATGCGAGCCCGCGGACACTGTGTTGTCTACCTCCCTACATGGCTAGTATGGCTTCCAAAACTCTGTGTGGTCTCCAAGACTGGATTGCGTGCTCACTCACCACGGTGAAGCCCCCCTTCCCCTTGGCAGCGGGGGGTCGACCCCGAAAGCCGGAGACGGAACACCCCACCCCGAGCCGCGCACCGCCGAGCCGTCTTCGGCGATGCTGGGGGCCTCTGGTTTCTTTTAGCTAATATTCCCGATTCTCCGAGAGCCTGTACCTATTCTCTCACACAAAACGCGGGGGCTTCACGATGGGCTCCTCCCCATGACATGTTGAAATTTTTCGTCTGGGGGAATGACCCTCCTTGCTTCCGCCTTTCCAGAACGCCTCTCCCCTTGTCTTGCTTCCCTGCGGTGCAGGTGCAGGTGAATGACACGGGCCCGGCCCGGTCCTTGCACGGATCCGCATCCCGAATGTCGGTGTCGGATACCTGCACCGGCCCGGTATGACTTTTGGCTATAAAATTCGATCCACGGCCCAGCTCCTTCTCGACTTCTTCTGTGCAAGCATCACAGCGGATTTCAAACAAAATATAAATGAGCCTCGACATCCGAAAAGTTCGGGCTGCACAAGTCAGCAATCCGGCGGTGCTAGATGAAAGCACCCGCCAGGCTCGAGATAGCTCTATATAAGATGGCTGTGGGCAAAATTGAAAGAAGGAGTTGGACGGAGATACGGAAAAGGTAACTGACATCGAAAGCTCGAGGAAAGGATGGGAACAACAAGAGGCCTGAACAGAGGCCATGAGGCAAGCCACTCTGGTTAGTTCATTTCGCCGCCTCTGCGACGGTGGAACAGAGGCAGCGCCCCGGCCTTTGGGATCATCAAGCAGCTTGCTTGAGAGTCTGCAGTCGCTCCGGGGCAAACCCAGGAATATGCGGTAGAAAGCGATATGTCGCCGAACGAAGGTCCCGGCAGAGTTGTCGTACGTGACGGGCGAGCAACCGGAGTCCATATCGTGGGCGTGCTCATGAAAGTAATGGTCGCGGGGCCAATTGCTTCTCACGTACGGGTACTCTTTGCCGTCATCATCGTCTTCATCGCCTTCCATGCTTTCATCACCATCATCGTCTCTGTCGTATCTTATCCTGGAGTCCGGGTCGTCGCCGTCTGCGTCATCGTCGTTGAACCTGTCGAACGTAAGGTGCTGCAGTCGCTGGGGAAGCAACTTGATGAGATACATGACCTTCTCGTAGTTGGACTTTCTGATGTCGGGGTGTCGTTGTACCCAAAGGCAGTCAGGGTCGACATCCAGTCTTTCGAGGACCGTAAGACACTTCAGAGGCTCCAGGACGCCGGCGGGTTCGACGACCTCATTGGCGTATCTGCTCACCCGGATGCCATGACAAAGCCTGACGACCCATCGGTCGAGATGGCTCAGCTTGAGCTCCTTCATCTGTCCCGCGATAGGCCTCAGTAAATCGACGATGCCTTGAGAAGTGGGGCAAGCGTCGTCTGAACCTCTTGTGACGTCGTACCATCCGCAGTCCGTATGCTCATAGTAAAGTCTTTGCAGGCTGGGTAGTCTTCTAACCAGCTCAGGAAACATCTGCATGATGACAGCAGCGTTGTCTCGTAACTTGAGAAATTTGAGATGGAAGAACCTGATGTCGGGAAAGCCGGCCCCGTCGTCCTCGTGCCAGAGGGTATCGATCAGTTCGAGGCACTCGATATTCGGCGCCGCATTACTGAGTGGTTTCAAAAAGTCTGCCATGTCGATACACACGGTCTTCAGGTGAGGAAACATCACTGCATGTAATTGAAGTGCACGCAGGTACGTCCCGCCCGGTGGGGGCTTCAGTGTCATCTACCGACCTGGTGAAATGTCGCCGTCGCCCTTTCCAGATCCAGTGTCCACTTGCCTGGATGAGCTTTGCAGACCGATATTACAGGTCATGAATTTCAGAGCATCACAATGATAGGTAGGTACTGCATGCGGAAACGCGGGAAAACATCATGTATTTGCTATTTTGCTTCTCAATCTACCAACCGGAAAACCCTCAACATCAAGCCAACGTAACAGAAACCTATTGAACCTCGTTAGTCGTTGGTCGAGAAACAGACGATTAGACATGAGGTGAATGAATGATTGTCGGTTCAGGATTTTCAGTGTGTGTAACAATAATCATGTAAATAGATATCATTGCCATGGAAGTTTAATTTCTCATCATTTGATGACGGTGATGTGGAAGGAAACTGCTGGAACTTACCCTTTTGGGGGTCCAGGACTAGACGGTCGCAGTAGAGGAGAAATCTTAGCCAGGAATAAAGCTGCGATTTGACTCTTTCAAGTTCCACTGCGACGCGCCTGGCCCTGTGTCTGTTGTCGACGAATTGTTCGTGGTGAGTAGTAGGAAAGTCATTGGAAGAAAATTTTGCGGCGGAAGGACATTTATTTGCAACCCAGCGTGGGTCTCATATTATGTAAGCGGGCAGACCCCCGGTGCACGTTCCACGGAGCAAACGGATTGCTCGAGCTCAGGCACTGAAGCATGGATTGGTGACTTCCATTCAACATCACCTGTCAGGATCAAGTCTGCATTTTATTTGTACGAGCGTTCTATCGACTCGGCTCATTGCGGCATCGATTCGATTGACTACGATCAAGGAAGAGACAGCATCTTTTTTGAAGCACCGCTATCGATACTGCATCTCCTCACCATTTGTAATAGCACCTGCTGAGTGGCAGCGCAGCAATGGCAGAGTGAGCAGACTCGTGGCCAACCACATCGCCTTGATCAATCCGGCTTGGCAGGAACGCTGCGCTTTACATGATCCACATACGGCAGCCATCACAGATCGCCTGCCTTGCCCCAGGGGACGATGCGGAAGAGGGACCACTCCTCCCAGAAGCTCTTTGCCTTCTCAGGCACCTGCTCGCCGGAACGCTGGCTCTCCACAACTTGAGGGTGCGGTACCTTGCGGCCCTTCCCAGCGCTGATGGGTAGGATCTCTTGCTCAATTTTGGCGACGCCAGTGCTCCTCAACACGCCGCCGAGAGCATCGATTGCCTCGGCCGCAACGCGACCAATCCGACGGCCAGGAATGTGCAGCGAAGTCTCAAAACCCGTTCGCTTCGTCTCGCCAAGGAAACTCCTCGAGCCATAGTCGTCCGTGAGCTCATAGAAGCGCCAAGTCTCGGTCTCAGTATCGCCATTCCAAGAAACGTACATCGCCGTGCCGTCCTTGTTCTCAAGCGAGACGATCGCAGGCTCCTCCGACGGCAGGCCGGTCCAGTTGAACCGGAAGGCGCGGTAGTTCTCGACAGCCACGCCAAGGTCGCCAGAGTCCATGTATGCGTGGAATATGGGGGTGCCGTCAGCCTTGAACTCGGTCACGGCTCCGGAGGAGCCCCAGTTGACGAGCGCGTTGCCGCCAGGCAGAATCTGCGTCGAGCCTTGGCTCTTGGACAGCAAGTCATCGGGGGGGTAGAAGCCCTGGACCAGCTCCGCCTTCCAGGTACGCGTGTTGACGCGGATGATCTTCCCGCTGCTTGTCGGCGCCGTGTGCACCTCCCTGCCGCCGCCGTGTTCGGTACCGTGCGCGCTGTTGTCATACAGACTCAGGACCTCCTCGTCGCCGTCCTGGGACAGCCAGCGAGCATGGTGCTGGAAACAAAAGTCAACACCCTCGCCGAGATCGAACGAGGAGTTTATGCCTGCCAGACGCCAGATGATGGACCCGTCGGTGCCATTAATCTTGTGCACGGAACAGGCGTCGCGGGCGGAGACGAGGTAATTGCCGGCGGCATCCTTGTCGACGCTGTTGATGTGGAAGTAGTCCCATGCGTCTGAGCTGTTGTAGCCTGACCCAGCCTGGCCTGGGTTGATGGGCAAAATAGCCTCTGTTACGTGTGAGACGATGTGATGTTCAAGTGAAGGCTGAGTTCTTACCATCAGGATTGACGTGATCAAGACTGGACCATTCGAAGAGGAGCTTGCCAGTGGCAATATCCAGCTCTATCACACCGTCAGTACGACGTCTGGATGTTTTACAGGTCTAAACTTTCCCACCTTGAATAATTGCATTCACAATCCACTGCTGCTCAGGCTCCGCGCCCCAAGGCGTCAAATCCCTCGGAACAGGCTGATAAATCTGAATCAACCCCGTCTCCTCATTGACGACATGAAACTCGTGCTTATCAACAAGCTTATGGTTTCCCGCGCGAAGCTCCCGGATCGTCTCGTAATGCTGATCCAGGAACGTGACATGTCCATGCCCGTGGCCGTACCCGGGGTTATGGTCCCCCTCGAAGCTAAACAGCACGTCCCGGCCGCGCCAGCGCGCCGCCTGGAAGTTGGTCGCCCAGATGCTGAAGATGGCGTACCCGCTCCACACGAGCTCGCCGTCGTCACGGAAGATGTACGGCCCCGCCTGGCGCGGGCCGTGCTGCTCCGTCGGCGTGTCCGGGAGGCCCGCGAAGGGCGCGACGAAGAGGTAGCCCTGCTCGACGTCCGCGGTCGCCGGGATGGTGATGTTGAGGCGCGGCGGGGCGAGGTCCGGGCGGGAGCGGAAATGCCAGTCCGCGGACGCCAGGGGGACGAGGAGCGCCGCTGCGGCGAGGAGTGCGGTGGTGTGCTGCTGCTTCATGGTGTGTGGCCGAGGAACCTAGGTGCGTCAGCTGATTCCGTTGGGTTACCCATTGCGAAGAATAGGTACATTCACCTTGGTGAAGAACATGAGCCCTAGATTTTCAAAAGATGATTTCGTGAGAGATTCCTTCACTTGTTTTCCAACAATTCAATTTGCAATGCTTTGCTTGTGAGAGCTGTTGCTGGGTGAAGTGAAGGTTTGAAGGAAGAGATACCCCGCCCTTTTCAATCCAGCAGACTCCGGGTGTGCTCCCCCCCTCAGTCCCTGGATCGGCATTGCGCCATCACTATACTTGCAGCATCGCCTGAACATTTGGAAACCATGGCATCATGAATACTACGGACTACGCGATTGTATCTACTGGAGCTTGATAGCTTGAGAAATAGTGCTTGTCCTCGGCCTGAGTCACCGTCTCTCTTGCACCACAAAGACCACCATGACGGATCACGTCCAATGCTACGTATTCTAAGCTCGCTGGAATTCAAAGACGCAGCCCAGTACAGATAGACATGAACATCTCTACTAGTACTATTGTTTCGTGTACCACAGAAGCAGCACGATGAAAAACCTTTCATTGCGTGCTTGACAGGATTGCTCCTGACCTTCGACTCTTCGGGCATCTAGCAATCATCCTGCCCAGGACAAAGATTTACAGCAGCCAGTTTCCAACAGGTGCATTCGATATGGAGCTGAACCTTGCATGGACTTCATCATGACATCAACCTCTCACCTCCGGCACCTACACGGAATACCATGCCGTGCCACGTTAGCGCGGGGTGCCTAGACTCTGTCGACTAAGAATCAACGTGGAAATCAATACAACGCTGCAGCGAACGGCGTGGACTGCGTCGTACGCGAACGGTGTGAAATGGCATAAAGACATGAAGCATTACGTGCTTGAGGTGCATATGGTGTGATACGTCTTCTCCATCAAAAGCAATGTACAACCTGTAGTCATCGGCTACCCAACCCGGCACCGAAGCTGGCCCGCCGAGATCAAGGACCCTACACCGCGCGGACGAAGCCCGGCCCCATGTCACCCCGCCGGTTCTCCATCGGCGGATGAAACTGAAGAGAGAAAAAGTTGGTCCCGCGTCATTCCCGCCCATACCCCGGCTCAGCCAGCACTGACAAGTTTAAACCCGCGCCGAAAGAGTCAGACCGGATCGCTGTGGCCCCGGTTGCGTGATGGCCGTTTGAATTTTCTTTCAGTCTCCAACTGAATGAAATCCTCCAATTGAACAGCCGCGCATCCCCACTTCCGTCTCATCTAACGTCCACGCGGCGCCCATCCTAGTTCCTGCAGACTGAGACTCTCTTGTGTTTCCAGCACATGCAATCGGACACTACACTGTGAAGGAGCTATTGGACACTGAAAATGTCGACTCCCCGGCCCCACTCCGACGAAGAGGCCCGGGCCCCGGCCTCACCGCCGCCCCCATACCCCGACGCTGACCCGGCTCCCCGCGAGGACCAGCCCCTCCTCCGCGACCCCGGCGCCGCCGTTACCTCCGGCGAAGCCTGGAAGCCCCCGCCCGGCTTCACCTGGATCGAGCTGGCCATCATGTCCAACGTCTTCCTGTACGGCTTCGACGGGACCATCACCGCCGCGACGTACGCCGTCATCAGCTCCGAGTTCGACGCCGCCAACACCGCCTCGTGGCTGACGACCTCCTACCTCGTCACCAGCACCGCCTTCCAGCCCCTCTACGGCCGCTTCTCCGACATCTTCGGCCGGCGGGTGTGTTTCTTCGTCAGCAGCGTCACGTTCGGGCTAGGCTGTCTCGGGTGCGGGCTGGCGCGGGACGTGGTGCTGTTGAATTGCATGAGGGCCCTGACGGGCTTTGGCGGTGGCGGGTTGATGACCATGGGTAACGTTTCCGATCTTGTCTTAACTGTTTGCCGTGGACCGTAGAACAGCAAACTGACTTGGCACCACAGCGACAATCGTCAACTCGGACATGATCCCCTTCCGCAAACGCGGCATGTACCAGGCCCTCCAGAATGGCATGTTCGGCTTCGGTGCCGTGGCGGGTGCCTCGTTTGGCGGGTCCATCGCCGACCACATCGGCTGGCGCTGGTGTTTCCTCCTCCAGGTCCCCGTCTCTGTCCTGGCCCTCGTTCTCGGTGCGCTCGTGATCGAGAACCCCGAAGGCGGCTTCGACATCGACACGAATGACTTCAAGGCCATCTGGACACGCGTCGATGTCTCTGGCGCGCTGTTGCTCGTCGTGGCTATCTCGGTGCAGCTCGTCGGTCTAAGCCTGGGCGGGAACGAGTTGCCTTGGGGCAGCCCGATCGTGATTGGGACGCTGGTGGGAAGTGTGGTGCTGCTGGGGTTGTTTCTGGTCGTTGAGGCGAGAACGAGGGCTATTCCTGTTATCCCCCTGAGGATGCTGAAGGGTCGGTTGCCTGTGCTGACGCAGATTTCGAACGTTTGTGCGGGACTCGCGGCGTACGCGGTAAGTGGTCTCCCACTCCTTGTGAGCAATGAGCATTGGTTCTGATGCGAGACAGTATCTCTTCATGCTTCCTCTCTTCTTCCAGGTCGTATTGCTGGATTCCGCAACCAAAGCCGGCGCGCGTCTGGCGATTCCGTCGCTCGCAACACCTCTCGGAGGCCTCGTTGCCGGGATTGTCATGTCACGTTGGGGCAAGCTCGTCTGGCTCGTTCGCACCGGAGCCTTTTTCATGCTCTTTGGCAATGCCCTGGTGACGGCTTTGCAGTTCGAGGATAGCAAGTGGAAGTACTTGGTCTATATTTTCCCGGCCAACCTCGGCCAGGGTATCATCTATCCCGCCATCCTCTTCACGACGTTGGCTTCGTTTGATCACGCCGGTAGGTAAAGCTTCGGATTTAAAGGTCCAAGCCGATCTAACAAAGACCGCAGATCACGCCGTTTCTGCATCAACAGTCTACCTCGTCCGCTCCCTCGGCACTGTCTGGGGCGTCGCAATCACCTCGGCCATCGTCCAGACGACCCTGAGTGTTCGTCTGCCAGATGCTCTCGGTGATATCCCCGATAAGTGGAGAGTACGCTGTTATCTCTGACCTCTCTTGGACTCCTTGATTGCTAACACCGCAGAAGCTAATTGACGAGATTCGTCACTCCGTCACAGCCCTAAAGACCCTCCCGGTGGAGGTGCGTCTGCCCGCACGCATGGTCTACTACGAAGGCATCCGGTACGCGTTTGCTGCGTCCACGACCTTCGCTGCCATCGCGCTAGTCGCTGCGCTGTTTGCCAGTCCCCGCGGTCTTAGGAGCACTCATAAGTAAAGAGGATCGCCAACTGGGGGCGCGTTCAGGGCGATAGAATCACGTTATGCCGTGGGTTCCCATACAACGGCCGTGGTCAGGCCTAATCAATATCCTACATGAGCTACGGTAACAGTAGGGACCAGATGATGATGAATACCAAAGTCAAGCGTAGCGGAGATGTAGATGATGACCCTCGAGGGTAGACACAAGCGCGACGTATATAGGCATAGATAAAAAGGGATAGTTCCCCCATAGACAGGCTCTTGCTGATTTGGTTTGATATACTTGCTCACTACATACAAGAGTATGCCTCGATAAATAGTACAACAGTACTATATCACACATGCTTATGGATTACGCCCCATATTTGGGTCGAATTTCCTTGTTGGAATGACAACAAATGGCTTCTGATTTGCCTCAAACACTCTACCGCTATCATTAATTCTTAGTCGTATCATGTTTCACTCAGAGTCGTTCTCAATTTCAGCCGTTCATTCTTGTTCTTAGTCCCCAGGTGAGCTCGCTCCGTATAGTGCTACGCATCCGTATACTTTTAAGTCACAACATCTCTATTACAGTTTACTTCTACTGGGTTCTTGGAATCGGTAGATGATGTCCTCAAACCGACCCTCGGGAAATACATAAAGCCAGTGCAAGGTCTCACCAGGTCCGCAGAAGACGCCGTGTACGGCATCCCCTGGTATCCATAGTATGCTCCCGCCGGATACTGCGTGCCGCTTGCCATTGATCTCGACACTTCCGGTGCCGGAAAGGATGTAATAGATCTCAGCCTGGGTGTGCTGGTGAAGAGCGAGAAAGCCCTCGGGTGGGCAGGTTGCGAGCCCCGCACACATGGAGTCAGTCAAGGTTTCGGGGCTTGACAGAAGCGTTTGCCAAGTGACGTTGCCGTACACGGGCTCGGGGAATGCGCTCTCGGCTAGTTTGGTTATGGTCGAATGATCCATCAAGACTGGTGACGGTGCCACTCCGCTGTCATGTCGCTTGTGCGAGCTGATTACACATCAAGTCAGCATCCGTGTTAAACATATATCCAAAAACGACGAAGAAGAGAGACCACGGCGGAACGTAACCTCGATAGGATGGGCAGGGGTCAAACGAACCAGCAGGACTTCTCCATTTCGACAGTGTAGGTAAGGGTTCAAAAGTGGAGAGCTTCCAAGAATTAATGTTGACAGTACCTGGGGAATTGACTCGGTATGATGAAGCCTTGCTTAATGAATGTCAAGACTTAGACATACTATGTAGCAAGGCAAGGAAGACCTTTTCCAGATATTTGACCCCTTGCCTTGCTGCCTCCCCCGCTCTTTGATAAGAATAACCATTGACGCCAGATCCAGCCCACTTGGGCTGGGCTGAACTTTGCCCCCTTTGATAAGCATATGGGAACAATTGCCGAATACAGGATATATATGCGGAGAGCGCTCTGGAATCTTGGCCCCCAACGGTCCGGCCGGACCGGTGGCGGTCCCTGGAACCCTCTAATGCATCGTCATCCGGGGCCGGGTATCCACTCGATATACCCCGGTCCAAGTATGGGGGTAATTAGCCGCATTTGTCGATCTCGTCTACTTACATGGTATTTAAGTCCTCAATGACAATCGCCAACGATCTGGAATATGGCCCTGTCGTATCTTGCAGACGGGCAATCTCATCCCGCTTGAAACCCCGACTAAACCTTTTCCTCACCACCTTGATCTTTGCTACATCTCCCTGTGTATCTGGCACCCCAAGCGCGATGGCAAACACCGTCTCAGGCGCCGAAGTCTATGGACCTGGGTCATGGATCGATCACGATGCCCCTGCTGTCCCTGACGATGCGCTCCGGCTTTTTGAATCACTGGCGGCAGTGACCCCGGGCTTCACGCAAGATGAAGCGTTATGGAAGTCTGTTTCCTTCCAAGGCTCACCCCAGACCATTGCACCCGGGCCCCTCAAGTCTCCTGTCATTGCGGCCGCACTGCACGCCATGTGCGGAGTGGTTGCCAACGAGCTCCTGGCCCTGCGAGACGGCGGCAGTCCTATCCGCCATGTTGGTATAAACACAGACCATGCCGCCTTCTGGCTTGGGTGTGTCGGCATGGCCAAACGCAACGGATCAACCGTCCGAGAGTTGGCCAAACGGGGCGAGCTCGCAGGCATCTTCTCCAAGGATCTGGAGAAGGGCACGTTTGCAACGCCTCTAAGGCTCCGCGCAACAGCCAACTATCCGACCAAAGATGAGGGACTCTGGTACCAGCTCCATGGTTCACTAGATGCGGGCCCTGTGCTGCGAGCAGTTGGCCTGGACCCAGACACCCCTTGCGACGGGCTGGATGAAGCCTACAAACTCATCGGCAACCACGTGCAAAAGTTTGGCGCTCACGAGTTGGAATCCATCAACATTGAACGTGGCCTCTGTGGGAGCATCTGCTATACTCCGGAATCATGGAGGCAGACGCGGATGAGCAAAGACCTCTCCAAACATCCTCTGGTGAACTGCAAGTTGCAGTCCCATGCCATCCCCACTCCAGCTATCCCTTTGACCTCCGGGTCCGACAGACGACCTTTGGCTGGAATTAAAGTTGTGGAAATCGTGCGGATCATTGCAGGCCCGGTGATTGGAACGACACTGGCAGCATTGGGAGCGGACGTCATTCGCATCAACTGTAGCAGGTTGCCCGACTTCAACGTAAGCCCTGGTCTTCTACGGTTCAATACTGTCATGGAAACGGATTCCTTGCACATGTTCACAAGCTGTTTTGGCAAGCATTCTCATGGCAAAAATTTAAAAAAGCTAACAGTTGATTATAGTCATTACAACTCAGTCTAAATGCCGGGGTTCGCACCTTGGACATTGACTTTGACAAGGAAGACGAGCTTCAGCACCTGCTCAGTCTCGTCCAAGACGCCGACATCTTCGTCCAGGGCTACCGCTCAGGGTCCATAGCCAGGAGAGGAATGGGTCTCCATGACCTCTTGGAGATGGCCGGAAAACGGGGCAAGGGCATCGTTTACGTCGAAGAGAACTGCTACGGGCCAGACGGCCCCATGCACGAGCGCCCAGGCTGGCAGCAGGTGGCCGACGCCGCCTCGGGGTGTTCGTATGTCACTGGAAGGAGTCTGGGCCATACAGATGGCACTTGCGTATTGCCGGCTCTTCCCGTCCCAGACATGTTGACCGGTTTGATTGGCGCTATCGGGGCTATGATGGCCATTCGAGACCGCGCCCGCCAGGGAGGCTCCTATCACGTCTTCGCTTCGCTCATGGCTGCCGCCGCTTTGCCCTTGCAGCAAGATGTTGGTCTGTATTCCCCCGAAGCTGTGAAGCAGTGTAATGAAAGATTTCAGTGGGGGAAGACTGGCCCGGAGATGTTCGTCCTTGAGCTGCTGGACGTTGTTCTCAAGGGATGGGCCGATGAGTTTCCTCAACACTTTGGGCCGACATCACCATGGTTTACCCAACTGAAAGGCGAATGGGGCGATTTCGAGCTGCTAAAGCCTGTGCTTCAGCTAGCAACCCCAGAAGAGTCTCCGCACTGGTCTTCAGCACCAGAGCCCAACTGCCACCACAGCAGCCCGTCACTCTCATGGCTTTGACTTCCCGGCACCAGAATAGTTCAATAATTGAATCTTATGGAAGAATAATTGTCGGGTTCATGAATGATGTCAAACGTCGTGACCTGTGAAAGAAGTGTGTTGAAGCGGACTCAGAGTTGTTCAGATCAAGACATTAGGTTATAACCGCTCATGACCAAGTATCCAGCACACATTCCGACTACTAATCAACTCACTTAGGATCTGACGAATGATATCATATACCGACTGTGAATGGATTTGTTTCTGTGTTGCAGCATGATCTCGTCACCTCATAATGTCGTCGCGCATGCTATCGTGGGTTTCATGTGAAGACGACATACCGAAGAGGAGGGAGCATGACCAATGTTACTTGGCGTCATTGCAGATTCATTTGCCCCTCTTTGCCGCCACTTTTGGAAGGGAGACGGTTGTAGTCAACAAGAGTCATAATGCTTCCTGGTGGCTACCTGTGAAAGGACATGCGATTGAATACACGTACTCCCCCAGGCAGCATGACGCCGGTCCAGCGGAAGCTGCGCTTTATTTGCCTCGGCCATCCGGCCGCTGACGGCTGGTGTAATCATGATGGCCTATCACATGGATACTCGAGAGACGAACTTCCACATCATTGCGAAGAGACCAGCGCTTTGCTCTTCAAATGGAATGATTGGTTCTCAAAAAGGAAACCTGCATCCTATCAGTCTTAGTTCTTGACCCTAGCAATGCACGCAACCCTAGTGAGCCGGGCACCGGACCGTGTCCACCTTTATTCCCACCCCTTATACACTAGTGCAGATCAGTCCCCCCACATGCCGGACCGTATCCACTCCGGCCGTCCGATCAGGCCCGCCATGTTCCGGCTTAGCTCCGGGAGCCGGCCGCCGCGGGCCAATAACGGTGACACTTCGGAAATGATGAATTCACTCTTAAAGGAACGAGTTCATTCTATGAGAGTATGGGTATACTACGGACCCACGCGACGTAAACACGTAATTCTCAACATGCAAATGCGAACGTTGACAATTGCTTGGAGGTTTGGTCTCGGTCAGCAACCATGTGCACATCAACTTGGACGCCATCGTCATTTGAGGCCACTTTCAGTCATAGGCTATACGCGCACAATGGCGAGCAATGCTGTAGACAGAGCCAACACCGTCGGATTCATCGGCTTGGGAGCTATGGGGAATCATATGGTAAGCCTGCTGATCCGCAACTGCCGCCGTCCCTTCTTCTCACGGATCGAACTTGATCTAGTTCAACAACCTTGTCAATAGATTTTCACCAAAATCAGGCATCAGTGCCAAATACGCGCTCTTTGACGTCAACGATGCTGCTGTGGAAGGTGTCATCCAGCGGCACCGGAAACAGAACCCAACAGTGTCCGTACAAAGGTGTTCTTGTGAGTCTTGGAACAGAATTTGCCGCAAGGAGCCTCAATCACTGATTTGCTCATTTCTTCTTCTTTCTCACAGCCCCATACGATGTGGCACAAAAGGCTTCAACGATTATCACGATGGTGCCCACTGGTCGACACGTAGAGGATGTTTACCTCGGCGACAGCAGCGTTGTTCGCGCCTTGGCAACTTTGGACGAGAAGCAAAGATCGTCGACTTTGTGTCTCGACCAGTCTACTATCGAGCAAAGCGTTAGCAGATCTGTAGCTCTGAAGTTGAGGGAGACTGGCGCCGACCTGCTAGACGCTCCAGTATCTGGAGGTAAGCCCTATCCCTCGAACGTTCCATCAATCTGGAGCATCTATATGATGTTGACTGTCATGCTTGCAGGAGTCATCGGGGCCAGAGACGGCACTCTCGCAATAATGGTCGGCGGCAATAAGAGATCTTTTGAACGAGCAGTCCCCTATCTTCAGCCTATGGCCAGGAAGGTGACATATTGTGGTGACCTTGGTACTGGCCTTGCAGCCAAGATATCCAACAAGTAAGGAAACTCACAGAATCATCTACTTTCTGATAAGGCTCTAATCATTGCTTTGACTTATAGCCTCTTGCTGGGGATCACTATGCTGGGGCTAAGGTAACACTCATCCCTTCTGCAATTGATGCAGAATGAAAAAGGTTTCTATCCAGAAATTGACGCAAATCCATCTAGCGAGGCCATGCTGCTGGGGAAGAAGCTCGGTGTTGATCCCCAGGTTCTCGCAGATATTATCAACACGTCGACGGGGAGATGTTGGTCTAGTGAGGTATGGTTTTCTGGGTCATGTTTGAATGAGTGCTTTGATGGAAATCTCAGTCCACTCCATGATTGTCTTTTGGAAAAGGCTTGGTGTTGGGATACAAGATTATACCGGTGGATGCTAACAAACATCCAGATCAACCACCCTGTTCCCGAAGTCAAGGTAGGAGATACAAGCCCTCCAGCCCATCGTCAATACGCAGGAGGTTTCGTCACCAGTCTGGCGCACAAGGATCTAGCCCTGGCCGTGAAAGCTGCTATTGAAGTAAACGCACCACTACCGCTTGGAAGACGTGTTGAGGAGGTTTATCGACCTCTTGCTCAAATGACGGAGTGGGGAAGTCGCGACTTTAGTGTTGTCTACGAGGCACTCAACGAAGCGGTAGTAGGGCATGACACGGAGAAGATCGGGCTGTAAATAGTATAGCCATTCTGTAATGTTTTGGTGTCATGTTTGTTCATCAAAGGGATAGAACAACCGCAAGAAGGAGACTTCTGGTTTGTTCATTGATTTGAGATATTGCGACAAATACTTCTACAAAGGATTCGGAGTCAACGGGGCTATTTGGTCGCCTGGAATTCCAAAGAGGTCCGTCCACGAATCGAGCCATATGCTACTAAGGTCTTGGTTGTTATTCAAAGCTTCCTCGCTCACTGTGCTCGACATGGTGTTGTAGTCAACGACAGCCCATAAGGTCTCTTCCTCGGCCAGCGTAATATTGGCTCTTTGGAGCTCACTACTGCACAGACTTCCACCCAGGAAGCCATCATACACCATTCGTCTGAGCACTGTTGCCTAATCATTGTGAGCTTTCAATCATTTCATGATGAGAAAGAAGGGGCTCAAGCACGGCAGAGGCAGTGGTTCAAAAGCGACGTACCATCGAGGAGACATTGTTCCAATGACGACCCAAAGTATCAAGATAGGATAAAGCCTCTTCGAGGAGAACTTGAGCCCTCTGGCTCACGGCCAAGTCCGAATCACCGGTTCTCAATGCGATAATAGAACCGGCAACAGTAGCGCAGTACCCGCTCGAAGACGAATGAAAGGAGCATCCCAACTCGCGAGCGTCTCGTATGAGTGCGAGCAGATGCTGCGCATGTAACCAACCTAGGTCAGATGATCGCGTTAGGAAACTCGTCGGGGCCAACGTGCGGCACGTATCAATCCGGCGCTTCAACAGAAAAGGGTGATTAAGCAGGCAGTAGCATAGATGATAAAATGCCCGAGAGAAGATGATTGGGCCAGTGGTGTGGTAATCCACGACTCCATCGGCCGTGATATACGGAGCCAGAACTTGTTGCAACGGTTGTTGGATCCTCAGAGATGCCTCAAAGTGGAGGAGATCAGACTCGAGAGCAGTGAAATCGGAGCTTCGATCCCAGGGAGGATGAGGACTGCGAATATTGAACTCCTGAAGCATGTACTGCGCACTCCGTCCCAGGATCTGAGCCATGGCGATAACATGGGCAAAGGAGCCTTGGCTCTGAGGGACTGTCAGGGCCCGGTTCGTCATCTCGTCGAGAGACTGCGTCTTGCTCCAAACCTCATTCTTCCAGACCATCTCCTCGCACGGCAACTGCAGGTGGCAAGACGCATCGACAATGGCCGGCGGACGACCGCGTCCGCAGGATACCAGTCGGTCCAGGAGATAGACAGACCAGAAGACACGCCGGCGCTCTTCCTGCTCCACATATGGAAGATGTGTTGCGTTCTCCAACATGAGTCCACAATCCTGTGCCATCCTCACAGACATACCTACTTTGACCCATGCCGAACCGTGGCGCGACCTGCCAGCTGCTCTCGCTGTCAGCATTTGTCTCATGCTCTATTGCTTCAGATAGGGCAAGTAACAAGCTCCAGCGTGAGAGTCACGACTCACCAGTGAAATCGAACAAACCCAACAAAGCCACCGTTTGTACTGCGGATATCTCGGTGCCAGTGCCCTCAGTGAAGCAATCAGAGACGATCAGCTTCCAAGCCCGATTGGCACAGTCGACCGACGCTTCCTGCACGCGCCCCGTGAAGTAGGGATGTGAGCAGAATCGGCCAGCCGTAGCTACTATGGTTAACAGCAAATGTGTAGGGACGATCTTTTCTGACAAGCGCCGACGGAAGTGCGCTTCATGGAAGAAAGAGTATGGTTGGTTGTGACAGTAGAAGAAGTAGGCATCCACCGCTGCGGCGACGACGTCTTCAGGCACGACAGCATCCACAGATACAAGCGCCTCCGGCTCTGTGACCATACTCTGACCTTGACCGGGAACAAGGTTCGGTAATTCTGTGCTATTTCTGGGATATCGCGCGGCGTGAGACGCTTGTACGCTGCCCGAAAGGTGGAGGTCGAGAAGTTGCGTCAGGCGATCCTCAATGCTATGAGGTTGACTATGTGAGCTTCTTACATTATCACGAAACATCAGAGTGGTGGCTCACGTGCTAAGTCGAGCTGTCACATCCTCCATCTTGCTGTCGAGCATCGACATTCTCCTTAACACAGTTGTCTGAGAGCCTCGTTAGAGACACAGATGAGAAATGCATGAAATGGCTGGGCACCATCTCCCACTCACGGTGGCCTCCCGAGAAGATGCGTCGGGCTCGACATGTGGCTCAGCTTCTGAGGAACGCTGCCGAGGATTCTCTTCACCATAGACACAGTCTATGGGAGGGGGAAATGTCTTAGCATTATAGGACGAGTACGGGTGTATAAATGATGGGCCATGACTAACCTAGCCCTAACCGACGACAGTGGCCACAGACAGGCCGATCGCCCGTGCATCGACATTTCTTGCGTCTAAATAAAGTCAGCAGGACTATGTATTGTGAAAGTGTACGCCGTATTGTGAATTCAAGCCTCCAACGGGGCCTCTTGGTACTTACCGACACTGAAGACATGCCTGAGCAATTCGTTGCACCGGGAAGAAGTCACCTCCCGCATTCATTTGTGCTGCTTAGATTACCATGCGAAATGCGGGAGGTGGTAGCCTGGGAACAGGAGGGGGAGGAGAGCGGGGTGAGTAAGTTGCTACACTAGTTGTGAGTTATCGCTGGCTGGTTTAGTCGTTTTATCTTGCTCGGCTTCAGCCACTTTAGTCATCAGCGCTTGCCGGGTAAAGGTGAGTTAGATACCTGGCTGACGCACTCCAGGTGTTGATCCATAGCGCCCCACTTTGTGAATATAAACCATCAACTGTCTCTCTTGGGTTCCTGCTTCATTTTCCTTCCTTCTGTTACTATCACCAATTCATCTTTTGGTGAATCGTTAGTCGTTTGAAAACATACTCATCTCTGGAAAAACGGTCAATGGATAATTTTAGGAACGACATCAGAAGACGTTCTGAAGACATGCCCCTCGGCCGGTTGTTCCCGTTGCGAGTATTGCCTGTTTCAATGAATCGTCAGTTCTGTAAAGAAATCTTCACTTGAAGTTGACGGGGCAAGAACATGTCTGTGGAGTTTCGGATATCCGAAACCAGCTCGGTCTTGACATTCAGTTTCTCACAAAAAAAAAAAATAGAAAAGTGGAGAGCTTTGTCTTCACACTTCCCACAAACCACGCCAGACGGGGACGTGTGACACTTGAAATTCAATCGCTGATGACGAGATAATAATCAGAGTTGATAATTTAGGGCTCAGAGCATCATGCTGTAGCACAGGTAAGCGCTTGCTTCCCTTGTCAGACCGCTGATGAAGGGTAAGCTTAAGTTGACGTAATTAGTTTGCACTTCATAGGACAGAAGACTCATCCAATGACCGTTTTAATCCTTGGCAGGGTCATTTTTCGTAGGCTGTCATGTGCTCATTAGCCCGGACGATGAAGAATGCTCGAGTAAAACAGCCGTCTTGCCAAGGTCACCCACCGTGACTCGCGAATTCCACTAAGCTCGGAAACCGAGGAATGCTAACTGCGCACTATGGATAGATTGTTAGTAAGCACCAAGTTCAGCGAAATATATTCTCCCACTTGGCAATTTTCGAGGCTTTTTTCTTACCGTGCTCTCACGATCCTGCTACACAACTCACCCACGCAATGAAATCGCCCATCCCCGACTATCTCAACCGTGTACTCGAGAATGCACGCCCCAACGATGATGGAGCGCCAGCAGACTACATCGATGTGCTAGCGAAAGCGGATACGTCCAAGATGGCAGTGGCTCTGGCCATGGTTGACGGCAATCTCTACTCAGCCGGAGACGACCGCGTTGAATTTTCGATCCAATCGATTTCCAAGGCCTTTGTCTATGCGCTGGCTATCGAGGATGCGGGACTGTCGCGGGTGCTGGAAAAGATTGGCGTAGAGCCGTCTGGCGACGCTTTCAATCGGCTCTCGCTCGAGCGCGGCAGCAACCGGCCCATGAACCCCATGATCAACGCCGGAGCCATCACGGCACACTCACTAGTCGTCTCGCCCGACGCTACGGTGGAGCAGAGGACGGAGCGTATCCTGAAGTCGTTGTCAAGGCTCGCAGGCCGGGAACTTCACGTCGACGAGGAGGTCTACCAGGCCGAACTTAAGGATGCGGATCGCAACATGGGTATCGGATATATGCTAAAAGCAGCCGGCATCATCACCTGCGATCCGCGAGATGCTGTGAAGGGTTATATCCGCCAATGCTCCATCAATGTCAATGTGAGGGACTTGGCCTTGATGGCAGCAACCCTCTGCAACAGCGGTGTGAACCCCATCACTGGAGACCATATCATCCCTCAAACCAGCGTCCGTCAAGTTCTCTCTATTATGACTACCTGCGGAATGTACGATGCTGCAGGTGACTGGGTTTCCAGGGTGGGTATCCCGGCGAAGAGTGGCGTGGCTGGCGGCATCCTCGGGGCTCTACCGGGCCAAGTCGGTCTCGCAGCTTTCTCTCCCAAGCTTGACGGGCGTGGGAACAGCGTGAGGGGCGTCATGATCTGTGAGCAGTTGTCGCGGGACATGGGCCTACACATGATGGACGCCAGCCAGATCGCGGGCGCCACTGTGCGCACCTCAGTAGCCACAATCGTTGCGGGTAAGCGCGAGCCGCACAATCCGAATTGCCAACGAGAAGTTGTTATATTCAGCCTCCGAGGCGCTGTGCGGTTTGCGGGATCGGAACGTCTTACCAGGGCCCTTGCACGTGAGCTGGGTTCGCCAGACCCAGATGACCCCGGCTCCGGAATGCATGCCAACGCCTGTGCCGTGGTATTTTCATTCCGTGAGACATACTCACTAAATGCCATTGCGCAAAGAATAATTCGTGCAAACATCCGCCGGCTGGTTTTGGATGAGCGGAGTGTGGTGGTGGTCGATCCGTCTGGGGTTCTGCAGCTGACCGTAGATCCTGAAAGTAAGGAGCAGCAACCTCATGTGTTCAAATCAGAAACTGAAGCACGGGAATTCATTGGAGGCTTGGGTTGTCAAGCGGTATTCAAAGATGATAGTTGGTGACTATCCGACCGTGGATGTTTCACCGCAATAAAAGCATACTTGTCTGGGTTGTTTTCTTGTCATAAATAAAATAGACATGATGCATCCTATACTCTATTCCTCGACAACCACTAGTTGACTAGTGTTGATGATATGTTAAACGTCTAGACCTTATCTATGTTGTAGACGATCCTTTGGAAGGTCACCAGAGGGTCAGACAGCATCGTAAGGAATATTCACAACTCCTACAACCACGTAGTTGTCAAATCCAGCCTGCATCTGCCCCGCATTCGAAAGCATCAACTTCACCGTTCCATTGTTACTGATCACTTCAATGCATCTCGAATGCGCCGCCCATTGTCCAACATCAACTTCTTTCCATCCCCCTGGATCAGCAGAATCCTCGTTCACGAAGAGTTGTTCTCTGCTAGCACCGTTCATGACGATGATGCCGGAGCCATCATTCCTCTTCTTGTTGGGAGTCCAAATGACGTACGGTGATCCCCCGGTAGTGTGGCCTTCGGTGGAAACAATCTTGGTTCCGCGCCCTTCGATGGTACCAAACGTTAGGGGCGAGGAAGAGACCTTGTAATACCCTTCGCAGCCCTCATTCGTCGCACAAACTTCATATGTGATGATGTACTGATCCGTGGACTGAATATGTGCCACCGTGGTCATCCCTGGACGGTCCTCGTAAGTCGATGAAGCAACGTCATCTACCGGCTCGCTCCACGTCTTGAGATCTTTGGTCGTGATATGTGCAAGTTTCTGCGCGTGCTTCTCGTCTCTCTGATCAGAGAAAAAGCACACGAACTCGCCCTTGTGCATCATAAAGAATGGCTCCCACACTGCATCGTTGCCGTTGGCGGTAGTCTCAGGCCCAGCGCCGTACACCATGTGACTCACAAATTCCCAATTCAAACCCCCATCTCTACTAGCATAGAGATCGAGATAAGCTTCGCTCAGATCTGCCGGCATGGAAGCTCCCCCGAGAAGAATGGTCCCGGCAGGATATCCGCCAAACGCTTCTTTGAGAAGGTAGAAGTTGGGCTGATACCGTAGACCCCATCCATTGGCTTGATCAGACACGGAAGAAAACTCAAACCAATTTGCGCCTCCATCAATTGATTTGTAGATGGGAAAGTTGGCTTGCGGAGGCTCAGGTGGATAGTTCTCCCATGATAGCAGGTGACTACCATCTGGCAACTGAATAGTGCGGGCGTAGATGACCTTCCAGCTGGTGTAGTTCCTATCTGGATAGAATACTAGGTTGTTGGTAAAGTCGCTGAAGGGTGCAGGGTTGGCTCGATGAACCAAATTTGCCAAGCCGGGGGGTTGCGTTGCGGCCGCAAATGTGAAGAGAGGAAATAGTATCGAAAGGGACTTCATGATGAGACGCAGGCTTAACGACAAATCCCCAGATAAAATCTGCTATTGTGTTGATTGCTATTCATAATTACCTTAATCATTTACGTTCACACGGATGCGGGAGCTTCTTATAATTTACAACCAAAATGAGTGATTACAATGACAACGTCGGTAGCCATAGACTTCTTGTTGCTCTGGGTTTCTCTCAAAATCTCAGGTCAGACACTATTCGCGCGGCTAACGCAGGATCTTGGGAAGCTACCCCAAATTTGGTGATATGACATGGACGTATGTTGGTGCTGTGCGGGGAAACTCCCTTCTACTGCAACGCTGATCCGCCGGATCTTGCCTCTATTCGGGATCATAGTTCGACATCGGACTGGCAGTCCGATCCTGAAGTTCCCACAATGGCGCGACTTCATACGTCCTTGATCCGATTCGACCGCGTCAACAATTTCCTGGTGATGTAACATCGTATTCCGGTTGACCCAGGCTACATTGAACGTCACAGGCCACCGAAACATACATGGACATTAAGCACAACGTGATTTTTTAACGCTTTTCGGCAACCTCTGTAGTCTTCCGGGATAGCCAATGTTTGATTCATTCTCATAGGCCTTTCGTCAACTTCTGTTCCTCGTCCATAACGGCCTGGATAGCATCAAGAGAGATGAGCTCTTGTCCTTGTTCCTTTGACATGGGCAGTAGCGGCCTTCGAGGCAGCTCACTATGTCCCAATGCCATATGCACAAGCATTTTCAACCCAGCAATCTTCAGTCTTGTCAGTGTTAGTCCCTCGTGACTGGAAAAAATGGTGACTTACTCCGATGCGCTGACACGCTCCATCCGCCATGGCCAGCAAACCTTGCAGACGCTGGGCCTCATTGTAATCTTCAGAGCCCGACGAAGCGCCACATAGTTGCCAGAGCTTAACACATGTTTTCTGCGTGACTGTTAGTTAATGTTCCGAGGTACTAAAATGAAGATGCCTTACAGGAGCAAAGTTTGGGAGACCTGAGATAGCCTATGACGATAACACGGAAAATATTGTTAGTTGAGTTCCATCGCGTACCGAGATTTGAGTCTTACCCCAGCAGCTCCGCTAGCTATCGACGGCAGCAAGATATCAATGAAGCCATCGATGATCTTGAAGGTATCCCCTCGACGACGACGTGGGTAGGTTTCCGTGAAAGAAGGCGCGGACAGTACCGCATTGATCCTTGTGATCTTACCAACGGATGCACATCTTTCTCCAGTAAGTATCAAAGATAGTGCAGAGATGCCGTTGATGTCGGGATTATTTACTCACGTCAGCTTGACTCCGACAACATTGTCTGATCCCTTCACAACATCCACAATCAGGTCACTGTCCAAATCGATGCCTCCTGATACAGCAGGAAAGTTGTAAAGAACCACTGGCAGTGGGCTTGCTTCAGCAACATCGATGAAGAATTTCGTCAGAGCAAGTCTTCCTGCTGGACTTCCAAGCTGGCCGCCGTAATAGCCGGGAGGCAAAACCATAGCATAATCGGCGCCAGCCGTTTCGGCCTTTTTGGCCAGGGAAATGGTTTCGCGGGTGCTTGGAGCGCCGATACCGGCTACTATGGGGACATGCTGTAGACTCCCTTCGTCGAGACTAGCTCGAGCAGTCCCGATCAGTTGCGTGCGCTCCTCGGCGGAGAGATGAGGGGCCTCGCCAGCTGAGCCTGCTACCACCGGAACGGTGCCCGCGGCAGCTACGTATCGCACGTGAGTTGCAAAGGCAACCAGATCGAGATCTTCATTGGGAAGGAAGAATGTCGGAAGGGGAGTGTAGATACCCTGAGGGAGTGGTCGGTGGGGGATGGTGGTCATGTTGCTAGAAAGTGATGCAGCTTTGGTATCCAAGGCACTTACCCGCTCAGTCAAAGAAGAGGAGACATGAATTATACAATCGGCAATGACAGACGCTTCCACGTGCATCTGATAGTTCTGTCGCCGAGCCTCCCGCCGAAACGCCGAGGCCAACCCACATTTTGATTGGTGTCTTTCCGCAGAAATACCATTCATGGCTTGGTCAGGCGGTTGGATTGTAAACATAGCCTCCTCGAGATGGTGTGTCAGAAAATGGCCTGATGGGAAACTAATCACAGATTCACAATACTAGGTATGCAGAAGAATGTCGAAAAGAGTCAACGCGCAACCGAGACTTCCTGTGACAAGTTAGTTATAATGCCCTTTTGGCTATAATTCTCATAATAACCACACATACACAATGACCGGATGATCGCAAGACTTATGACTCAATAGGCCATCTGCATACAATATGAGGGATCTAGTAACGTGTTGAGTCAACCTGCTCATAATGCTGTTTTTGTCTCCAACCCTACAAAGTGTACCGATATAGGGGCGAGTTCTCTTCCATACTGCTGAGCTCCTCCTGGCTATATTCTGTGAGAATATGATCGTGGTCCAAAGTATCCCTTCTGCCATTTTCTCTTCGCATGAGCCACCAATGAATAGTAGCTGGGACCATCGCTCCGAGGACGGTTGCTCCAACTGAGAACCCAAAACCCAACGGATAGACGGGCGCTTGTTCCTCGAGATAAATATTGGAACCAATACCGCCACCGCCGACGGAGCCGAAAAGCATCAGAAGTCCGATAGAGGCAGCCCTTTTAGAAGGATTAGGAATGTTGTTTGAAGTCCAAGCTCCGACAATCGGTGCCTGGGCACTATAGCCGGCGGCGGCGATGAATATCGCGAAATATGACACACCCGATACTTGCGGGAAGTGAACGCTGATCCATAAGATGATGATTCCGGTAAGACCAACAGCATAGCATGTCATGATTGAGACATAACGTTTCTGAAAGCGGTCGCTCATCCAACCGTTGAAGACGCACACGATGGTGGCGAAAATGTAGGGTGGCGTAGTGAGGGCCTGGGCGCGGATGGCTGAATATCCCAGGTTCTTCACCATGGTCGGCAAAGTGTACGACAAGGAGTATGTCGGAATCGAACCTCCCCACCAGAACATCATCATCATGAGCCACGTCTTGCGGTCTCGCGCAGCTGCCCAGACGTCACTCCAGCGGAACTCGTAGGTAGGAGCATCCGGACCAGAGGCATACTTGACTCGCAACTTGGCGTAATCCAGCTCACTGGAGCTAAGCCAGGTGGTCTTGCGAGTCTCATTGTACTGGTGGGGGAAATGACTTGATTCTGTATTAGCGAGACGAGGCGCACTTTTGAGCAAGAACACTTACGGAAGAAAGAAGATGGTCATGAGGCCTACAGCAACAGTGATGACACCTTCTATCAAGAACAGCCATTCCCAGGCGGTATAGCCATGGGAACCGTCAAGATGACCAACTCCATACGCAATGACACCTGAAAAGGCACCCGCTGCAGTATTCGCGCCATAGAATATCGCCATGCGGGTGGCAAGTTCCTTAGGAGTATACCACATACTCAAAATGAAGTAAGATCCCGGGTACAGGCCGGCCTCAGCGATTCCAAGAGCAAGTCTAATGGCTATAAATGCCCCGAAACTGCGGCAAAGACATGTCAAGGTCGTAATAGTACCCCAAGTTACGATGATGATAGGGAACCAAATCTTTGGTCCAAGGCGTCTGAGCAGGACATTCGAGACAGGCTCCCACAGACCGTATGAGAAGAAGAATACCATCAGGCCCAGATTGAACTGGGTTGAAGTCATGTTGGCGTCTGTTAAGAAGCCGAAAATTTTGGCGTTACCAGCATTCGACTTATCCAGTGAACACAACAAGTAGAGAACACTCAAAGTGGGTAGGAGACGCCAATCGACTGTATTCAACCAATCAGCCAAGTCGACGGCAGGTCTTGGGATGGTATTGATACGTACGCTTCTGCAAAAGCTTTTTTCTCCCCGCACCCTCGAATTGCCGATGCAAGTCCAAGTACCTCTCATACTCAGAGTTTGGAAGGTTCGCCTGATCTTCAGCCACACTACTTTTTGATGAAGTACTGTTTTGAATCGGTGTTTTCTTTTCAACATCCTCAACTGAGGATGCGTCGTGAGGCTGAGCGCTCATGTCCGAAACACCAGGAATTGGTCAAAAGGCTGGAATAATGACCAAGCGACGGCGAGAAACGACAATATGAAAACGTCGAAATTGGCATTTGAACCAAAAAAGCAGAGGGGCGCATCGAGACAACTTACATGGCGCTATCTGCATGGAATTGGTGTGCCCCGCTGATCCTCTATTGATAACGACAATCAACCGCCTTGGCCGCATCGGCGACACGGCGCCTCGGCGTTTTGAATACACGGTCTCGGCCCCAGTGCTATCGGTGCCTCGGCGGGAAACTACCACACTGGCACCAACCATAATCAAAGACGCTTCGGGCCAATTGTCAATGGTCCGATAAACCTCAGGGTTTTAGTCCTTGTCCCGACCGGGGCAATCAAGAATAGGTATAAGTAAAGCTTGACTGATAGCACAAGATCTTCCCCGCCATCTTATCCATCTTATCTCTCACACTTACACAAGATTAGCAAACGGCGAACAGATACGGAAGCAACTAGCACAGTTGTCGTACTCATTTTGTGCTACAAGATCGAAACCAAAAGTTCTAAGAGGCTCAACCATCATGGCGCCCTCAGCCACGACTACATCACCCGTCCCAGGCCTCGCGGAGCCCCTGGCGACCAAGCTCGTCACTCGCCCCGTCAAGGAAGATGGTTCGGCCCTGTATCCTGATTTCATGCCCTTCTATGATCCCTTAGAGAAGGTAGAAGACATCGGGTCTTTCGAGCACTTCGACCCCGGTCACCGCGCAGACCCGAAGCTACCCAATCTTCTCGGAACAGCAACCAAGGTCATTGACCTCTCCCCCCATGTCGGTACCGAGATTGAAGGCGTCCAGCTCTCTCAGCTTTCAACTCAAGGACTGGATGAGCTTGCGCTCCTCGCTGCCAAGCGTGGTGCCTTGGTCTTTCGCAACCAAGACTTCCGCGACATCGGCTTCGAACGCCAGAAGCAAATCGTGCGCCACTTCGGTCCACTTCACATTCACGGATGGGCACCGCACCCGGCTGCTGGCTCTGAGGAGCACATGATTATCTATGATCACAAGGAAGATCTTCGTGTGCGCAAGTCATGGAGGGGCCGCAGCCCTGTACAATGGCACACCGACCAGTCCCCTGAGCCTCAGCCTCCTGGTACTACCTTTATCTGTATGCTCGAGTCACCCTCTGCCGCTGGTGGTGACACACTTGTGAGCTCTAGCGTTCAAGCTTTCAAGGCTTTGTCACCTAAGTTCAGGAAGAGGTTGGAGGGTTTGACTGCTATCCACTCCAATAACGATGGTGTTACTCAGGAGTTGAAGAACGGTCAGAACGCAGTCATGAGGAGGCAGCAACTGGTGCAAGAACATCCTGTTGTTACTGTTCATCCCGTTACGAGAGAGAAGGCGCTATGTAAGCTCACTTCAGATGTATACAACGGGACAGTTGCTAACCAAAGCTTAAAAGATGTTAATCCTGTCTACACGAAAAAGATTGTTGGGTTCGACCAAGAAGAATCAGACTATCTCCTGAACTTTTTGTTTGATCACATTGCCAAGAGACAGGATTTCCAATGCCGTGTACGCTACGAGCCTGGAACCGTTCTTATCTGGGATCAGCGTGTCACGAACCACTCTCAGACCCTTGACTACCCGGCCGGTGAGCGCAGACATGCTTTCCGTCTGACTCCATTGGCGAACAAGCCTATCCCGGCAAAGATTGAGGAGGACGATGGTGAGTGTGAGAAAGACTTCGGGCGTGTTTCTCTTGGACTCTGTTAGAATATAGGGGAAGTCATCTCTTCGTTATGATTACAGGTTCTGCGAGCTAGAATGTGAACAAATATTCGTCTGAAAACTCAGGGGTATGCCAGTGTTGGCTCTGCCATTGTCTCCAGGAATCCAGAATCGCCCCAATACCATTCAACCCCCCAATATCATTCGTTTCTTCTGTGAAGTTCCAAGAAGATGGAGCACTTAGATCCGAAGGTTTCGATTGATCGCCATCCGGTACCACTTCGTTGTCTTTTGCGGCCTGATTGACATGACTTCCCAGTATTGACTCTTGAATAGCGACCTCTTCATTTTCAGGCTCCTCAACTATTAGTTCCGAACGGTCGTGACGATCTTGAAGCGGTGAATTTATCCGCACTGAGTTTTCGAAAAAGTGCAGGATAGACTTTGCATTGGGCCAGTACTCTGCGAGCCGTTTCAGCGACACCAGAGCTGAATCGTATCTTCTGAGGGCCGAGATGGCAAGCAAAGGGTTTGAAATGCGTATTTCGGTGCTCAACTGTACCAAAGCGGAGAATAAACAATTTATGGTCGACAACCAAAGACACTTTATGCCGTCGGTTTGGCATAAGGCCTGGAACAGGGATTGAATCACTCCCGCAGCAGATACGCATATCTCGGCATTGTCGTCGCGTTTAGAACTCGCTACGCCACTATCATCTCGAGAAGAAGCTTTCGGGGGGGCTCTATGAAGTAGAATGAGAGCCATGTTGTAGTGCAGATGCAGATTTGCGTTCCATATATCGGCTCCTGGGGCACCATTGAGACTGAGTGATTGTGGCAGCCTCAACGCCCAGCCTGCCAACCTCTCATCTGTTCTACGCAAAACGATGCGCCTGGCTTCATCACTTGAGGCGCGATTTCTCTCTCGCATTGCTTTTGATACTATGATGGCCAGCTCTGACATTTGAATGAGACTTTCAGACTGTGCATCCGGCCCACAGTCAGCAAAGTCTGATGCTTTCAGCTTTTGCACATTTGAGTCCTCGAGGTGGATTGACTGTGGCCTCCCGTATTGAAGCGAGATCCATACGTCGCTTTGAAATAGCAGCCACCATACTCGCCGCCACATGCGCTTATTATGTTGGACTAATGTGCTGCCTTCTGCGTCTCGATGCATCCCGAGACCGGTGGCGATACGGACAGCTATCCCGAGCCAGTACCACGCGTTCGCTGTAGCATCTTCCAATCCGTCCGTGTGCCAAGTGAGCAGCAAGGCCGCTTGTACAATCGTGTCGCGATTCGATTCGAATCTAGCGTCCAACAGGTTTTTGGCACGACGAAAATAAGTTGCTTTGGCGAGATGTCTCTTTTCGGAATCGGCGTCGTACAGGGCGTGGCTACCAACAAGAAGAATAGCGTAGAGAAGTAGAAGTGAAGGCGGGTTAGAAGAATCCCTAGCTCGATACTGATTCATGAAGATGCGTTCATCGACGACGGGGAACCCCGGGTTGACGTGTCGAAAGTAGGCCTGTAGCAATTCATCTACAATAGCTTTTGTTGGCAGTTGAAATGTGTCTAAAGGCAGGCGATCTACAGGGTCGTGGCCCGCTGCACGTCGTGAGATGCGATTTGTTGGGTAATGGCAGACCTCAGATGTGTGAACAGCAGCTCCGAACTGCTGCTGAACGAGATAGTTCACGTTCGAAACATCTGTGCCAATGTAGGTCATACGGGCTTTATTGTCGATCGGTCTGTTGACAAGCTCTGGTTGGTCGATGAACTCAACCAGATGTCGCTTGTAAAGATATTCACCATCTTCTTGTGCGTGGATATCGATTCCTGTAACGCCAACACCGACCGATCCGGGGGTTGATTGACCTGGTCTCTGGGCTTCCGATTGTTCTGTTGCAGGCGAGGTTGGTGAACACTCTTTCTCAGCAGCCACAGTTATAGTGCCGCCCACCGTTGAGGGGATGGCCGTATGTGTTGGTGAGTTAGGTGGTTGCCTTTCGACTTCAGCTGAAGAGTACGAAGAGCGGCGAGCTGGAGCTGCCCGGGACACCCGTTTGCGTTTCTGATGAGGGCGACAGTCATCCCGAGAGCCTACTTGACAGTTTGAACATGGGATTCCGACATCGTGAGCGTCGCATTTGACCTTTCGATAATGGCATGTACTGCACGCTGCTTTTGCTAGTATGAAGTTTAGTCTTCTGGGCTGTCCGTCTTTTCATCCCCGAGACGAACACTTACTTGTTGGACTTGGTTTCGTCTGAGTCATTTTGAGTCTGACTATTCGACGGTTACCATATCCCTTGTCAGTGTTTACACCTAGCGTGAAAATGGGAAATCGACTCAGATGTCGACGGCTCTGGAGACACCGTTTTCCATACCTACCGGACACCACTTTGCCGTAACCCCAGATCCTCTCATCCAATACAACTTCAATCATCCCGACTGAGATAAGACACTGCAGATGACTGCACCCCATATTATGCTATAGACTAATCCGGAACATATGATTGGTGGGTCACAGTCGCCGCTTATCATTGCCCGTCCCTTTTTATCACACAGTCTTGCCCGAAGTGTCGGCCTATCGGCCCAATGCCGACTCTTATCTCTTGGAGGCCGATGATAAGGTGGGGCCGGGCAATCGGCCGCGGCGACGATCTCTTCTTCGCGCGCATTCGGATATGTGCCCATGAGAACAGCGATGCCAAACAACTTCCTGGCATTCCCCACGGTTGTAAAAAGCCATTATCTCGAAAGACTTTTGATTGTACGGTGCACCGAATATGTCTTCCACAACCGAGTACGACCTCGTGATCACCAACGGTGTTTGCGTGACGGCAAGCGATGTTGCAGCATGGGATCTTGCCATCAAAGATGAAAAGATCGTGCTTCAGGCACCGTCTAGATCACTGTCAAAGGCGAATTCCAAACGGATTATTGATGCCAGGGGTGGTTATGTCATGGTTAGTCTTGTTAGCTGGTAGATCAATTTTCAAAAGCGAGTCATCTCACTAACAACACATCACACAACTAGCCCGGAGGAATAGACTGCCATGTTCACCTTGAGGAGCCTGCAATTTTCATCAAGGGTTCTACCGGCCGCTCGGCTGACAGTTGGGAAACTGGAACTAGGTCAGCTGTGGCTGGAGGAAACACAACCGTCGTCGCCTTTGCGCCTCAACGAAAAGGGGAAGACAACTCTCTGTTAAGTGCGGTCAATGCGACCCACAAACTTGCTACAGGAAACTGCTACACGGACTATGGCTTTCATGTCATCATCTCAGAAACCAGCCCCGAGGTGTTGTCCGAATTGAAGACACTCAAGAGTGAGGAGGGGGTTTCCTCCGTCAAGATCTACATGACATACACGGCTCTCCAGCTTCGAGACGACCAAATCCTGAGCATTCTTTTGGAAGCGCGTCAAAACGAGATCCTCACCATGATCCATGCTGAAAATGGCGATGTTCTCAACTGGCTCACAGATCAACTTGAGTTGCAAGGAAAATTTGCGCCAAAGTACCACGCACACTCACGCCCGCCGATCCTTGAAGCTGAGGCTACCAATCGCGCAATCGCTCTCTCGTCCCTCATCGCCAACACACCAATTCTGCTCGTCCATGTCAGCGATCCCTCTGCCTCCTCACGCATCCGCATCGCCCAATCCACCGGACAACCCATCTTTGCGGAGACCTGTCCGCAGTACCTCTTCCTGACGAGGGACGACCTGGACAAACCCGGCTTTGAAGGTGCAAAGTGTGTGTGCTCGCCACCTCCCCGGACGAGTGCCGACCAGGACGCTATCTGGACGGGTCTCGCGAACGGAACCTTCACGGTACTCAGCTCTGACCACTGCCCGTTCCGGTTCGATGACCCCGTGGCGGGGAAGAACTCTTGTGTGACGGATGAGCATCCCGTTGGTCGATTCCGCTATATACCCAACGGGCTGCCTGGTGTTGAGACTCGGTTGCCCCTTGCCTTCTCGGCACAAAGGCTAGCTTTGACAAAGTTTGTCGAAATGTCCTCCACCAATGCAGCTAAGCTGTACGGCCTCTATCCTCGAAAGGGTGCAATGATTCCTGGTGTCTCGGATGCGGACTTAGTCATCTGGTACCCGGAGGAAGAACTCGGTGAATTCAAGGTGACGAATGACTTGCTTCACCATGATGTCGATTACACGCCTTATGAAGGACGAAGTGTGAGGAATTGGCCAAGATACACGATAGTGAGAGGGAATGTAGTTTGGGATCGGGATGGCGAAGGCATCGTCGCGCCAAAGGGCGTTGGTCAATTTGTTAAGCGTGGATCCAGCACGTTAGGACAGGTTTGGGAGACGGTGAGGAAAGCTGGCCCACTTGACTTGGAGAGCCTTTGATGCGACTCACGGTACATCGTCTGGTTTCGATGGAGTTCCCAGTCACAGAACACATTGCCTACAAGAAACATAGTATTGAAGTCAACTACAGATTCCAGAAGCATGCATTGGCCGCGGTTGATGAAAACATCATGATTTGTAGTGTGTCTTCCCCGTCGGCCTGCAGACTCGGGGCCCCGGTTCGGCTGCATCTTCACACGGAGCGGGATTGGAGCGGAGGGTACCTATAGACATTTTTGAAATTGTATGCCTTAGACACATAAGCGTGGTTTAGGGGATACTGAAGGATTCGCCGGAGCGGGTACTTGGTGTGACTCCCCAATTCGCCTTGCAGCCTGCAATTGCCATTGTATGCGTCGATAAGCCTCTCCTCTTCTTATGAGGAGACTTGTTTCAGTCTATTCTGGCCAAAAGATTCAGTGTACCACTATTCAACTCATTCACCCAGATGTCTTAGAAATCAATAGGATGGGACGATATTCTTAGCACAGTCGCCAGCATCGGCAGCCTCTAGGCAAGGTGTGAGTCTACTAGGTACGCAGCTATCAAGAGCTAAAGTAGAAAAGTGCAAGTCCTTATTAAATAACCGCGGAACAACAGGTAGGAATTGCAGGAAAAGCAAGCAAGTATTTGCCTTTCTGTCTTACAAGCAACTCCCGAACAAGCGTCGTAGTCAGGAGCCCGCAAGTTGAACAAAGTCACAGCCTATAGAAGATCCAACTCATACTTGACCACCTGGGAAAAAGTCCCAATGTCCTCCCCAACAAATCCCCAACAAATAATGCGAGATTGAGCAAACACCCAGTCTACTGGAGTTTCATTGGATTAACGCCTTGAGTGTGTTGAAAGTCCGACATGTTCGCACCGAGATATTCAAGAGATAAATGCCGGTTCCGGCTGTGCCCGGGCCGGTGTAAACCGGTGCAAACCGCCACCCGGTCGAAGTGGGGACCTACGCTACGCCCTTGGATTGACGCTGAAGCTTCCGACATGGACATTGTGAAGTTTGATACTACATGTAACGAACGGAATTATCAGTAATCAACAATAAGAGAACATTCTCACCATTTCTGTTCATCTTAAAAGAGTTACAGTCACCTTCGAACTTCAAGTCAAGATTCAATACCAACAACCCCGCATTTCGCCAAGATAGCCATCATTCATCTCTCTTCAAACTCTCACCCTGATAACGGAAAGTCACAACAATCAGTCACAATGGCTAGCTTAAAGGACTTCCGCGTTCTCACTTTCGACGTCTATGGAACACTCATCGACTGGGAAGGCGGTATGCTCACAGCTCTGCAACCCCTTTTGGACGAGAACAAGCGCACAGACTTCACTCGCAAGCACCTCCTGGACGTCTACCACGAGCTTGAGGCCAAGCAGCAGACAAAGACGCCAGACATGCCTTACTACCAGCTCGTGGCCACTATTCATCCCCAGATCGCTGAGAAGCTCGGCCTCGCCGCCCCTACGGCCGAGGCGTCGAAGGCCTTTGGCGATTCAGTCGGCAACTGGCCTGCGTTCCCTGACACCGTGGACGCGCTACACCGTCTTCAAAAGTTCTACAAGCTTGTCGTTCTGTCCAACGTCGACCGCGAGTCTTTTGCGAAGAGCAACGCCGGTCCGCTTCAGGGTGTGCCCTTTGACCTTGTGCTGACCGCACAGGATGTGGGGTCGTACAAGCCTGACCAGCGCAACTTCAGCTACATGCTGCACAAGGTCAAGGAGACATTTGGTGTGGAGAAGGACCAGGTTCTGCAAACGGCTCAGAGCCAGTTTCACGACCATCACCCGGCTAAGGAGGCGGGTATCAAGTCGTCATGGATTGTCCGACCCGGTGCGATTATGGGAAATAGGGATCTTGAGATTTACGACTTCAAGTTTGACACGCTAGGACAGATGGCAGATGCTCTTGAGAAGGAGTTGGCATAATCAACATCGACTCAAAAGATTGGACGTCAGAAACTTGGCTCCAATAGTATTATGAAGGAAATAATCATGAATTCAAGACCTTTATGCAACCTTCACATTGTGTTTTAGTCGCGTCACAGCACGAGCTGTGTGTGTTCTCTCAAATGAAAAGGAATGGACGGCCAATTCTTAGACTTGGTGTACCACTCGACAGTCTTTAATTCTTCATCTAAATATCATAGCATCTCTATGTCAGTAATTTTCGTTCATGAGTAACTTCACCACGCTATGCATCACTGTCTATCACCGGGTATCTCCAATGATAGCCCATAGGTACGCGCAGGGCTTTGAGAGCCGGTTAGGACAGCCGATTCAAATTCCCGGCATGGCAATAAGGTGGCTTTCTCATACGATGAATATGTGACACATGATAATTCCGGTTCAAGTTGACCTTTTCTTGATGTTTACTTCAAGAGGACTATGCCGTCGATAGCCCGAAGTGGGGTACGTCTGAGTTACCCATACCTATCCACCGGCGAGATCAATCTGCAAAACACCATAGGGCTGAGAATAGAGTTCAAGTACGCCCTTGAATCGACAGTTGTCGTCAATTTACCAATTGGTAGCCGAATCGGAATCTGATGCGACGTTGGCCAGACATCGGCACCGATCCCGATCCCCGGGGCCGGCCCGGCCGACACCGGGGCTGCCAAGGTGAACGCTGCACTAGCGTCGAAGCGGGAGGAACGCGGGGGAACTTCCACTCTGCTGTAGTTGAGCCACATAACTCAACAGACGGTCTTCTATCACATTAAACGTCATTTGATTGGATCAGAAACCTCTTTTAGACTTCACAACTCGTCGTCGCAGTGCACTCGGCAAGGTACAGTGCAAAATAGTGCAAGCATGGCATCCGACCTCCTCGCCGGGTTTCCCGCCCAAGCCCCAGCTAAACCCACGACGAAACTCCGTTTTGCAGACGTGAGCGCAACCCTTACGTCCAACACCCATCTCTTTTGCATTATACTAATCACTCAAGCAGGTCGCAGTCACCGCAACTGCAAAAGACTTCGCGGGAATCTACAGAGGCAAACAGTACCACCAGCCAGACTTCGATGCAGTGCTCGACCGCGCGCTCGCCGCGGGCGTCGAGAAGGTGATGCTGACAGGCATGTCCCTCTCCGACGCCGCGACAAACCTCTCCATCGCGAAATCGCGCCCAGAGGGTTCGTGCTTCGTCACGATCGGCATCCACCCGTACCACGCAGCAGAGCCCGATGCGGAAACGGAGGGCGGCGAGGACGGGCACTTTGCCAAGCTCGCGCAGGCAGTTCGTGATGCGTTGGCTCCAACGTCTGGAGGGAACAGTCTGTTGGCCGCGTTTGGTGAGCTCGGCTTGGACTACGATCGTCTCAATCACGCCTCCAAGGATGCGCAGATCCGCACCTTTAAGCGCCAGTTAGACCTCTTCGTGGCGGAAAAGCTTGATCTGCCGCTCTTCTTGCACTGTCGTGCAGCGTATGACGACTTTGTGGAGGTTGTCAAGCCATATCTTCCTAACCTTCCTCAACGAGGACTCGTGCACTCCTTCGTAGGGAGCGCAGAGCAGATGAAGGGGCTGGTTGAGATGGGTTTCGACGTTAGTGTGAACGGCTTCAGTTTCCAGGATAGGGAGAGCTTGGAGATGGTTCGAGAGATTCCATCGGACCGCCTGCAGATTGAGACGGACGCGCCTTGGGGAGAGATCCCTGCTGGATCGGAGATTGCGAAAAGATACCTTGTGAACGCCTCGAGCCTGCCCCAAAGTAAGAAGAAGGACAAGTTCGAGTTGGGGTTGATGGTAAAGGGGCGCAATGAGAGCTGCACAATGGATCGAGTCGCTTTCGTGGTTGCAGGGTTGAAGGGAATCATGGTGGAGGAGGTGGCGGAGGCTGCATGGAGAAACAGCGTAAAGATGTTTGGGTTGGGAGAAAAGGAATGGTGATTAGGGTAATCAAGCGGAAGTTCGATATATATCAGAGGTCCAATTACCACAGCGGGTACCTTGTATTGTGAAAGAGGTCGGCAAGCAAGACAGGACCGAATAGACATAGATCCATACATCGTAGTCATCAAAGCGTCTTCTCGACGAGGATGATGCCCTCCATCTCAACTGCCTTGCGGATGGGATCGCAAATTTCCGCCTTGTAAGGGGCTAAAACCCCAGAAACATTGAGCGCCGGCTCGCCGTTGAGTAGCAACTGAGTCGCAATTCCACAAGTCACGCCCACCGACTTGGCCATGGCAGAGTACCCATCCGGCTCGCCAAGGAATTCCAGCGTTGAGGTGATTGTGTCCTACTCAGAAGCCGCCGTTAGTCTCAAATGCAGCAGTTTGACCGAATTGAAGCGGGTATTCCCTACCTGAGAACCATCCTTCCATTCAACGACAAACTTGTGCTGAAGCATGACCAGGTCTCTTTCTCCGGGTTGGAAGCTCATGAGCTTCTCAAGCTCGGCGCATAGAGTGTCCAGAAGATTGCCTCGAAGAGTGGCCGGCTTGTCGGAGAATAGACCGATCCAGCGCAGGCCATCGATGATACTCTCCCTCTCAGCGCTGTCAGTGAAGTCGCAAAGCTCATCGATGCGATTGATCAAGGACCTAAGTAAGTCAGCGAATGTCTCTAGTAGATTAGAAATACAAGCCATCATACTCTTGACCAAAGTCGTTGGAGCCAATACACCTTGCCAGGACTTCCTTCAAAGTCAACCCCTCACTCCCAGTGCCCAGCCACTCCTTGGGCTGCGTGTCCAACCACCCCATCCTGATTAGGGCCAGTACGAAGGCCGGGTTTCCGGCATACCTAAGAGAACCGCGGATGACAGTCTCCGCCTCGGGGATATTGTAGAACTCGCGGAAGGGAAGGGAGTTGCGGTTGGGATAGGCAAGGAAGGAGTACCCGTCCATGACATGGTACGGCTTCGCGTGCGCCATGAGATGCTGGTTGGAGATTTCGACTACCTTGCCATTCTGGAGGCAGCATGCCGAGTTGAATTGCGACAAGAGGGCCCCGCGCGGGGACCAGGAGAACTTGAACTTGAGGGGGTTATCGGCGCACTCCGGAGCGGGCAAACCGCCGCAGTACGAGTAGAACTCCTTGATCTGCCGCGTCACGTTAGCAAGACCGATGCTCCGGTACTGGTTCCAACATAGCTCCCCACCTTTCCGCCCTTCGAGTGCACTTCATCAATGGTTTTGATGGCGTACAAGTGGTCAACTCCAGGATCGACTCCAACCTCGTTGAGAACCGTGATCCCAGCCACCTTGGCTTCGGCTTCAAGTTCTCGAATCGCAGGCGAGACGTAACTTGTGGTCACGACATTGGTCTTGCCGCGGATCGCCGCCTTGATCACCGTTGGATGGTAGGTGAAAGGCACGAGGGAGATCACCAAGTCATGTTTGGCAACATGTGTCTCCAGTTCGGGAGAGGCGACGTCAAGAGCAATCGCGGTCGCTCGGGAATTGTCAGCGACAAGGGTCTGGGCTGCGCTTAGGGTTCGGCAAGCTGAGAGGTCGCAAGTCAGCTTCTGGTCAGGTCATCTCTTGGGAAAGGTCAAGAACCAATTGTCAATTTGTTGCTTTCGTCGCGAAGGAGGTAATCAACACAGGGCTTGGCGACGAGGCCGCTTCCGAGGACGAGGATTCTTTTGTCAGTAGACATGACGGGCATAGATTTGTATCCGTCGGTGTTTCAATTGGCTAGTTTCTTGGAAATATGAAGTTGAATTGATGCTGCGACTGACATATCGAATGATGCCAAGGCACGGACGAGCGCAGACTTATTAACGAATCCACCATGAGCGTCGCCATTTGGCTACTAACAGGCTTTGAGTTTCGGATACTATCTTTACACCGTTCATCGAAATACTGTGACTCACTCGGCGAGAAGTTATCTGTATGGAATCTCTACTCCGTAGTCGATTTCAGAGATGTTGCTGGGGACCATGGAGACCGCGTTGAGATATCCGTTCCGGAAGCGGATCGGCCGGGCGGGCGGAGTCGGCGGCAGACCGCCACGTTCGGGATCTCCTGCCCGAATCAGTTTTCTAGCACATGCTCTCCCGAATCGAGAAAAGAAACATCTCAAACATGCCTAATTGGGTTGAATTTGTCAGCGAATTCAATTGAATCCCGTAATTGATGAAGTAGAATTTCCACGGGACTCAGGAACTGCTCCAATTCCATGGCGATTCGAAGGCCTACGGCATAGCAGAACCACAACCCAATTGAGGAGTGCGTCCAGAGGCCGTCCAAACGTCCCATTGCTGACCGATCTGTACCCCAGAATAATGGTAGGCTATCATCGCATTGACCGGTACCCGCAACTTACGGTCCTCGGCGAGTCGGCTTGAATCCCCAGTCTCACTATCGTGACTGCGGACAGCAATGATCAACTGTCACATCTTCACATCTTCACCGATTTGTTGGTTATCTTATCATCAGAACCTCAGCTTGTTTTTTTTTGTTCGAGGCCGCCTAACTTTCTGTATCTATGCGGCTGCTTGCTTTGCATGTAATTACTCCTGTTGAAGACGATGACAGCGACGACGACGGCGGCGATAGCGAGATAGAGTGTAACCACAGAAAACATAGTCGCTTAACACCGGGAAAATACGTGGTCCCTTTTGTTCAGTCAGTGTTGTCATTATGTTGAACTCGGTGGTTGACATCTCCGCGCTGGCAACATCTCAATAGGTCCAAGAGTCATCACTCCACGTAGTTTCGCGCAGCTGCCAGAAAAGAATTCTCGGCAGATTCCGCGCCTCTTGCAAACAGCAGATAGCTAATCTTACAAGAAGAACGAAGAGTATAGGGAGCAAAAGACTTGAATAGTCATTGGATGGTACGAGGCAAGAAAGATGTGCAGTTCTTCGATGGCTGACAACCAAGAGCGAATGATTGGGCTATTCGACCTAGAAGACCCGCAGCCATGGTGGTGAGTGAGTTCGGTGAGGCATGGCCCGAGCTCCCTCACCGAGAGCACACCTTATTACATCACCCATTCTGCCGTCCGATAACAATTTCGCATTTCTCATCAATCGCTCCCGGTTGACCACCCCGCCAAACGCACCACCACACAGCCCAACATGTTTGTCAGGTCGTTCGCCCGCTCAGTACGTTTATCCTCTGGCACATTTCACCCTGATTGAGACAAACCCCCCAAGACCCAAGAAGCCGCGCTGACCCGACATCGCAGAGTTTCGTGCGGCAAGCAGCCCGCCCCGCCGCTCGCCCGCTGGCCTTCCGAGCTCCCATTCCCTTCCTCACCCAGCACCGCCTCCTCTCCGACGAGACGAAGCAAGCGATCGAGAACGCCGTCGGCGCCGCCCCCGTCGTCCTCTTCATGAAGGGCACCCCCGAGACCCCTCAGTGCGGCTTCTCCCGCGCCTCCATCCAGATCCTCGGCCTCCAGGGCGTCGACCCCGAGAAGTTCGCCGCCTTCAACGTCCTGGCCGACCCCGAGCTGCGCCAAGGTACGAATCATATACATTTCCAAGCAGCATCAGCATGAGATGGAAGACCAAATGCTGACCATAGGCACACAGGAATCAAGGAGTTCTCCGACTGGCCGACCATCCCGCAGCTCTACGTCGAAAAGGAGTTCATCGGCGGCTGCGACATCCTCGTCTCCATGCACCAGAACGGCGAGCTTGCTAAGTTGCTCGAGGAGAAGAAGGTTCTCGTTGCGGCCGAGAGCGAGAAGAAGGAGGAGTAAAAAGAAGGATATTTTAAGACATCCCACGCTTAAAAAGAGCGTTTTTATGTTTTGTACGATTGTAAAATACCAAGGGAAGGCAGTCACGAAGCGACACAGGTCCCGGGAAATAGAGTGATATTTAATTTCCTTTACGATATCCGGAAAATCTCCTTTCAATTTTTTGCGCATATCCACATACTACTGGGAGTCGTCCAGGGTCTTTCATTTTCCATCACATTACATATTATCGCTTACAGCGCCGGGTACGCTCCGCCGTCGCCGCGCATGTCACTGCCCGCCGACCACACGCCCGTCCCCTCAATGGGGTCGACGTGGTACCTGATGATCTGACCACGGCCAAACAGGCCTCTTTCGGAGCCGGTGACGACCTCGACCTTGTGTCCCAGCTTGCGCAGGCCCTCGACGGTCTCCTCGGGCATGCCCTCCTCAACACTGACGGTCCAGTCGAAGTCGGCGTCCTTCTCGGGCAGGCCCGCAACGATGCACACGCGCGGCGCATCAAGCGTCTGCTGCGGTGTGAGTCCCGCGACGATCTGGCCGAGAAGGACCTGGACGTGACCCTGCGGCTGCATGAAACCGCCCATCACGCCGAAAGCGCTGTGCAGCGAGCCGTCGGCCTGGTTCGTCACCATGCCCGGGATGATGGTGTGGTACGGGCGCTTGCGGGGCGCCAGCTTGTTGGGGTGCTCCGGGTCGAGGCTGAAGTTGGCGCCGCGGTTCTGGAGAGTGAAGCCGCAGCCCTTGGGGATGATGCAGGTGCCGAAGCCGCCGTAGTTGCTGTTGATGAATGAGGCCGCGTTGCCGTGGGCGTCTGATACGGTGAAGTAGACGGTGTCGCTGCTGCTCAGCGCAGGGGAGACGAATTTGGGCGGCTCGCCGGGATGCAGCTTGTTGAGGGCCTTGCTGGGGTCGAACAGCTTGGCGCGTTCGGCGAGGTATTCGCGGGAGATGAGGCCGGCGGAGGGGACGTTGACGACGTTGGGGTCAGTCACGTACCAGCTCGCGTCTGTGAAGCCGAGACGGAGAGCCTCAATGATGGCGTGAAGGTAGGGCGCCGTGTTGTGATCCTCTGCTGACCAGGCAGGAACTGTTCCTGAGGCCTGCAGCTCCTGGATAATGCCGAGGGCCATAAGAGCAACGATCCCTTGGCCGTTGGGCGGGTGTTCCCACAATTCGACGCCGGCGTCGACGATGTCGGCATTGCCGTTGGCCTGTTGCTGGTTCTTGAGGACGGGCTTGAACTTGAGTGAGATGGGGTCGACAGGCTCGCTGCCGAGCTCCAAGTGGTTGGCCAAGTCGTCGAGCTCGAGGTGGCCGCCGAGGTCCTTGACGACCTTGACCAGCTCCTCGGCGATGCGGCCCGTGTAGAAGCCCTTCTTGCCCTCCTTCGCGAGCGTGCGGAACGTCTGCGCCAAGGTGGGGTTCTTCATGATCTCACCTGGGTTGGGCGCTCTTACGCCATCCGCGGCCTTGGGGTCCTTCTTCAGCATCTCCGCGAAGTTGGGCGATGCATCTCTGATTTGAGACTCAGCCGTGTTCCACTACTCATCGTTAGCGGCTTTCTTCAAATATGGAGAACTTGATACATACGTATGAACTTGTCAGCTCACTGACGGGAAAGCCCTTCTCACCCAGCTCAATTGCTGGGGCCAGGATTCTCTCCATGTTGACGTTGCCGCTGCCGAAGCGCTCAATGGTGTCGACCCAACCAGCGGCCGCACCAGGGCAGGTCACAGCGTGCACGCTCTTCATGGGGATCTTGCCCTGCTCGCCATCCTTGAGACCGAGGTCTTTGCGGATGGTTTCGAGGGTAGCGTTCTTCGCAGAGCGTCCCGAGCCGTTCATGGCCGAGACCTTGCCGGTCTTGGCGTCGTAGAAGAGGATGAACATGTCGCCGCCAATGCCAGTTGAGCACGGCTCAGTCATGTTCAGACCGGCGGCTGAGTGTATCCTTGTGTTAGCAACTTGATTGGCATCCTAACAACAAAAGTCCCAAACAGAGTTGTACTGACCAACCGCGACAGCTGCATCCTGTTGCATTACATCTCATTGTCAGCCGCATACATCCCGGCAAGGGGATCTGGAAGGATCGACTTACGGCTGCATTGCCGCCCGCTTGCAGAATCTCGATACCGCATTTCGCGGCGAGAGGCTGAGTGCATGAGACGATTCCCTTGGTGCTGTGGACGACACTCCGTCTGCTGGGAAACTTGACAAACTCCTGCGCCTGCGGCGTGAGGAGGGCGCTGGTGGAGAGGGGCATGGTTGCAACAGTTAGTCGTCGTCGGTGCGGGGTTATCGCAGTCGATAAACCGGAGACGAAAGCGCGGGGGAGGGGTTCGACAGATGATGAGGGAGCGAAGAAAAAGGCGCGATGGGATGAACACTTTTTTT
>JABGLZ010000244.1:73965-99699 GCA_014705045.1 Colletotrichum theobromicola | reverse complement strand
CCCCCCCCCCCCCCCTTGCTCTATTTCTTCGCGCCCTGCTTCTTGAGCGTCTCGTGGTTCCGGCACCACTCGTCCCACGCCTTCTTCATCTCGCCCTGCACCCCGCCGGCCGCGCCCTTCTCAACATCTCCCAAGACCGCGTCGACGACCTTCCTGTCGCCCCTGTATGCGTGGAAAACGCTCGACGCGGCAATAAGGCAAGCCGGCACCGCAGCCTTGGCATGAGCCTTCGTCTCGCCCGCCTTTAGCTCCTCATACAACCCCTTCAACACCTCCAGGGCCTCCTCCTCATCGACTTCCTGGCCAGCCTTACCGGCGGCAGCGGAAGAACGCGCCTTGCGCAGCCGCTTCTGGTAGTCCTTGACCAGCTCGAAGGCGCGGTCCGCGAGCGTCTTGATCGTGGTCATGCGGACGAGCTCGAGCAGCGGGCGCAGGATGGCGAGCGTCGTGGGGCTGCCGGCCTCATTGCGCACAAAGATCTCGAGCAGGTCGAGCACACGGCGCTTGAAGTTGACGACGGACTCCTTGGCGGCCTTGCGCTCCTTCTTCTTGGAGGGCGCCGCCTTGGCGCGGTGCTTGAACACCTCGGCGAGCTTGTTGTCGAGCTCGAGCATGTCCGAGTCGCTCATGTCGGCATCGTCGTCGGACGAGTCGGCCTCCTGGTCCTTGTCGAGGCGGTGGCTGTTGAGGATCTTGCCGAGGGCGTCGTCGAGGGCTTCCAGGTTCTTGGCTTCTTCGTCGTCCCCGTCACCGTCCTCGGCCTCGGAGCCCTCGTCGTCCTCGTCGTCGTCATTTTCCTCAGCGTCTTCGGCGTCACCGGCGTTCAGGGTGACGAACTCCACGTCCGAATCGACCTCAAAATCTGAGCCGAACTCGTCTTCCTCGTCGTCGTCCTCCTCCTCATCCTCTTCCACCTCCTCAACATCATCGTCGTCGTTGACGTCAAAGAGGGATTGCTGGCCCTTGGCGCTTTCGTCAGCTGCGAGGACATCAAGCAGCAACTCCAGAGCCTTGGGCGAGACACGGCTGGTGAAGTAGCCGAACACGCGCTGCGAAATCTCACGCATGAGCGCGGACTGCTGCGAGACGAGCGCGAGGAGGATTTCGACCAAAAACTCTGCAGCGCCCTCCTCGTCCTCCTGGAGACGCGACTGGTACTCCTTCAGATCGCTCAGGAGCTGGAACGCGTCCGGCTCCTCGTTGTACAGCTGGAAGATGGCAATAGCGTGCAGCAAAGCCAGGCCCTGCGCAATCTTGACGTCGTCGGCAGCACCCTCGCCGGCACCGGCGCCCTTCTTCATGAGCTTCTCCAGGCGCTTGCGCGCTTGGTTGACCTCCTTCTTCATGTCGCCCTCCATGCGGATGTAGTCTGGGTTGATGGACTGCACCGCCGTGCAGAGGTAGTTTGACTCCTCGGCCTTGCGGGAGAGCTTGGCGAACGCAGATTGGAGACGGTTCCTGGACAGCTCCTGAACCAGGGCCTGAGCGTTCTCCGGGATCCAGACGAGCTTGGCGTAGGCGAGGGAAGTTAGCTCTTGGAGTGCGGGTTCCGGGGCTGACGTGGTCAATCGGAAGATGTAGTCGATGTAGACGCGGAGGTCAAGCTTCACGGTGTTGATGTCCTTGGCAGAGGTGGCCGTCTTCATGACAGGACCACTGAGGACCTGGATGATATCCTCGCCCGTTTCAGCCTGAACGTGCTGCAAGATCTTGTCGACCGTCTTGGTCTTCGTCATGACATCGAACCTGTACAGTCCGTTGTTGCTGATCAGGTTGTCGAGAATGATGCCAGTAGCCTCGGGGTGCGACGCGGAGGCTTCCTCGATTGTCCTCAACGTCTTGAGGGCCGCGCGGTGCAGATATCGGTCCCCTTGAGAAGCTTGGTTGATGAGGCAGGTCATCACGTTCCGGCTGAAGAGGACGTCGAGGAATTCGTCGTTGTTGATGTACGCCTGGAGCATCTTCTGGAACACCAGGAAGCCTCGGAACTTCTGGCCTTCGGTCGCCGCCTTTGCGAAGAAGTTGTCTGCAGGCCGAAACGTTAGCACATTTGTGTGATTTGAAGGGAGCCGCAAGAACCACCAACTTACCATCGACAACCCTCTTCCAAAACGTCCTAAACTCCTCGACATGGTCGCTCCCCAACTTAGCAAAGTGCATGGTGATAAGGTCCCATACGAAGTGTAGCTGCGGCGTCCAGTTCGCCTGCTTGTTTTTCTGCCCCCTCTGCGACATCTGCTTCTCCTTGTCCGCCTGCTCCTCGTTCGCGCTGCTCTCCTTCAGAATGGTCGCCAGGTCGCCGAGATTCCGCGACGACAGAGGGTGATGCTGCGGCTTCGACTGGTCGTCGCTCCTCAGCTCAGGGCACTGCTCTAGCGCAATCAGCCAGATTCCAACACCTTCGGGTGTCTTGGCCCAGCCGAGCTCGACCAGCTGCTGCAGCACCATCTCGATGCGGCTGCGGTCCAGCTGGGCCAGCGCCTGCGCAACGACCCATCCGCACTGCGGCCGCAGCCAGACCTTCTTGTTCCCCAGCCTGACAAGCAGCCTCAGGACCTCGTTCCACCGATCGGGACCGTCCTCGGCCTCGAAAAGCACGCGCGCGCGGACGAAGCACTCCAGGCCGAAGAGCTGTCCGAACCAGAGATCCCGCTCCTCCTGGCCCGGCATGTTCCCGCCGACATGCGTCCTCTCGAGGAGCATGCCCAGGACCTTGTCAAAGGTGAGACCGGTGTACCTCTCCTTGGCGAGATTCCTCGGCGGGCCCAGCAACTGGCTCAAGATCTCGGTGAGCACCAGGCTGTATCCCAATCTGCTCGCCGCGCGTCCGCTCGCGAGACCTCTGAACAGGCGCCAGTCGAGGTGCCTCTCCAGGACAGCCTCGGGCACACCCTCGCCGTCCAGCAGGCTCGAGATGATGGCGCCGGCGGCCTCGATGCGGTCCGTCTCGTTCTCGCTGCTGAGGAGTTCGTAGAGCTTCGCCTCGCGCACGCGGTCCTTGCCGGTGGAGTTCTCGACGAAGAGCTTCTTCTCCAGGACGACTTTGGGCAGATTCGCGCGCGGGGCGTCGGCTGTCGTGGCATCATCGGGGGTGCTGCTGCCGTCGGTCGTCTTTGCGCGCTTGTTTGCCTGTTCGGCGGCCTTGAGGGCTTCCCTCTCGGCGCGCTTGCGCTTTGCGCTCGCCGTTTTTGTCATTATGTTGAGTGGTTGTGTACTTCCGCAGGCAAATATGTAAGATTGCAAGGAGTATCAATGCAAAGATGAATAATGAAGTTTCTTTTTTCTCCCCAGGAAAAATGCCTTTCCCGTTTGTTACTGAACCCAGCACCGCGCATTGATGCTGCTGTTGCTGCTGCAGGGTCTACTCCAAAAAGTTTGGCAGCGAAAAAGTTCTGCCGAGCGTCACCGCCCCGAGCGGCAGCCAATTCCAGGTGCAGCCGTTGCATGTTTCCAGCGTTCACAGTCACCTCACCCACGCCCCGCCGTCAGTGGTGGGGATCCCTGCCGGTGTCCCACTTCTACCCGCGCCTGGGATCCACTGCTTATTTGCCAGCTGAGCTAATCCTCTACCTCAACCTTGATGAGCTCGACACACTTGGAGAAGTATCCCGCTATCTCGTCCCAAGACTCTCGATCGTCCCTTCTGCTCGCAGCCGTCTGTGCCCAGCTCGCCAAAGGGAGGAAGGGGAAACGGTTGTCTCTCCATCCCACCTGGAACCGACATCAATAAACCCTCTTGCAACGTCCATCCCATATCTATCTACCTAAGAGACCTTATTCCAGCCGTTCGTATCGCGGCCTCGTCAGCACCGGAAGCACCTCGCAACTCCCGGCCCGCTGATGCTTGATCCAAGTAGCTTGGTTAGCACCGGTGTCCTATCACACATCGCCAGGGCCCCGTTACGCTGTCAGCCCGCATGGCTCTAACCATGCACCATGAACACCCACTCTAGGCATCATCACACCATCCCTGGTCTGCATCTCTGCGCCCTCAAGCTTTTCTCTACAGCCTGATGGGGGCCCAGTTTGGGGGTGGCAGGGTTGGCCACTAAGCATCTTGCGCCCAGATAATACGAGGGAAGCACACGAAGATCCGGTCGTGAATCCCCAATAGCTCACAATTCCAATCGCCGGTTTTTCGTGTCACAGCCACCCCGGGCAACTGGTCCTAAGCCGAATGCCCTCGTGTTTCTTTCATCCACGTTTGCGCGTCCCTCGTCAATCGGCCTACAGCTCTCAACCCTTGCAGCAATCCCAAGCAAGCTTACTCGTCCCCCAATCTGCCATTCTGCCAATCATGGCCTTGTCAATCCTCGAGTGCCCCGAGCCTTTCCTCATTGTGCTCATGTACCCTGCTGCTCATCCCTCGTCACATTTCCGGCGTGGTGTCACGACCCTAGGAAATTACTGCATTACGAGCTAGATAAGACAGGGCAGGCGAGAGAGAGAGAGAACCAAAAAAGAAAATGAAGAAGAAGGGCGTGGTCATTGAAGAAATGAGAAACAAGCGCCACTGTGATATATAACTGATTGTCGTCCTTGCTTGGCAAAGCCCAATATTGCAACCCGTCCAACGTTTCCCCAAGGTTCTGCGAGAACAAAGACGCACAGCAAAAGAGACATTCTAGCCTCTGAATCCTTCTCTTCCCGAGAGGCCTGCTGCCTGCCAATCACTGCCTTGTCCAATACGTCACCGCGATGCTGTGCTGACAACTCAGCCCATCCAGCCTCAATTTGCACTCAGACGACTTGCGGGACTCCAAAAATTTCTTCAGCGTCATCTCTTTTGCCGTTCAGTCGAAAACATCGGAACCTTGCCCGTCACGAAGCAAGTTTTGGTGAACCAGCTAAACCGACCCGAAGACTGACGGAGGATTCTCGTCCGCAATCTCACGATATCCTCGTTCAGAACCGCAGACGTCGTTGCACAATTTTTGCGACATTCGCAACCGAGACTTTGAAGATATCTGGTGGCTTGAGACAACAATAAACTCTGGCTTCGATAGTTTTGTCATCCGAAGAGGGAAGGTCATAGACACCAGGCGTTGCGACAAACGGTATATCTGAGGGCCTCGGCGGATTTGGGCATCGTCAACCCCATCAAAGCGTTGTTACAAGTCAACAACAAAGTTTGGCAGACTTGCGGGAAACCATCAGAGACTACGAGCTTCTGCGATCAGCCGAAGGAAAGTCTGGCAAGACGCAAGAGGCATCTTGGTCTTCCACACAACGCAACATCCACAACGTTTAGAACCATCTACGGAAGCTCGGCGCCGCAGGAGCGGGAGCAGATCTCCAAACGGAAACTCAAGAGCTCTCCGGTCTGACGAAGCGGGTGAAGCCAGTCAGAGATCTTTGGCCTTCGCTTTCAAAAACGTATCTGCCCGACATTCGAACGACAACGACATCTCCAGAGCGACGACACACCCAGCTCCCCCATACTTCAACCGAAATCGACTTTCGAATTCTCACAACTAGATAAGCCTGGCTATCAACCTGGACTGCTTCTAGACTTCAAACACCCAAACTTCGCGATATCTACACCAAACCTCAACGTCAGCAACACTGACACCACATCCCCAAAATGCTCTTCCCAAAACACCGCCGCAGACCCTCATTCCTCCACCTCCTCCTCCTCCTGGTGCCCCTCATCTTCTCCCTCCTCTACCTCAACCACCGCCTCGCCAACCCCCTATCCCCGTCTCCAATCTTCACGACATCCCACAACGCGACGGCCCACCTCCTGGCCCCGCGTACACAGCACTTCTGGTCCTCCCTCCACACCCTCCTCCAAAAGACGGCCCCCTCCATCTCCGAGCCCCTCCGGTCCCTCCGCGATCCGACAGAAGAAGACCTCGACGCCTCAAAGAACGACAACACCTCCCCGCGGCCCGACAACATCCCCCTGACGGAGACAGACCTCGCCGCCCTCACGGAGTCCCACTCGGCCTACGTCTCCGCCCTCCGCTCCCTCGCGCCCCGGCTGCCCGTCTGGAAAGGCACTTCCGGTGTCGTCATGACCGCCGGCGGCGGCTACCTCGGCACCGCCCTCACCTCCCTCCTCCTCCTCCGCCGCTCCGGCTCCAACCTCCCCGTCCACCTCTTCCTCGACTCCTCCGCCGAGGCCGACCCCCACCTCTGCCACGCCGTCCTCCCAAAACTCAACGCCGAGTGCGTCCTCTTCTCCTCCCTCCTCCGCCCCTCCGACGGCGTCAAGCACTACCAGTACAAAGCTCTCTCCATCCTCCTCTCCCCCTTCGAGCGCGTCCTCTACCTCGACTCCGACGCCTGGCCCATCTCCTCGCCCGACCGCCTCTTCACCTCCGAGCCCTTCCTCTCCGCCGGCCTCGTCACCTGGCCCGACTTCTGGCTCACCACAATCTCCCCGCACTTCCACGCCATCGCGAACTTCTCCGCCTCCCCGACCCTCCGCCGCCGCAGCTCCGAGTCCGGCATCCTCCTCTACGACAAGCGCACCCACGCGGAGAGCCTCCTCCTCGCAACCTACTACAACTGGCACGGCCCGGACGTCTACTACCCGCTCCTCTCCCAGCACGCCCCGGGCGAGGGCGACAAGGAGACCTTCGTCCAGGCCGCCCTCGCCCTCGGCCAGCCCTTCTACGACGTCCGCACGCCCGACACCGTCCTCGGCCGCTGGATCAACGGCACCTTCGAGACCGCCGGCATGAAACAGGCCGACCCGGCCGCCGACTTCCGCCTCCAGGGCGGCTTCTCAGGGGCAGACCTCGAAGCGGACCACGCCCGGGAGCCCCCCGCCGAGAAGAAGGCCGCGCCCCTCTTCATCCACCACAACCTCTTCAAGATCGACCTGTTCAAGGTCGGCGCCGACGCCGGCAGCGATCCCATGTTCCGCCTCGACGAGGAGGGCAAGCCGGCGCGGCTCTGGGGCCCGGACGAGAAGCTGGTGCGAGACAGCGGGTTCGACGTCGAGCGGGCCATGTGGGACGTCGTGCTCAAGGCCAACTGCGGCGGCAGCAAGAGCAAGAAGACGGCCGCCGCGAACGCGAAGGGCTGCGGGAACCTCAAACGCTGGTACGAGGCCGTTTTCGTGGAGGCGCCGCCGTTGGTCGATGGCTTGTGAGGAGGCGGCGACGGCGGCGGGATAATGGAAGAAGTACTTTCTTCTCAGCAGTATCACATCACGCGACTGGAGTGAGAACCTGCGGCGGCATGCACTTTCCTCTCACGAACATCGATAATCTCAGGGGTAGCGAGCAACGACAAGCCAACCGTCACATCTTGGAGGGACACTTATCTCCCCCGGTTCTCTGGTTTGGTAGATCAAAACCCCCCTTTTGACGACCGGAGCAGGGTCCAACGACGGGAACTAGAGGGCATTCAAAATACCATACCCGCCGAGGCTCAAGATGCTCCCGTCCGGTCGACTTAGTTCAGGAGAAGGTCGGGTCGGAGGCTACTCCGTCGGACGCTGCAGGGCCCCTATTTTCTTTGTCCACGTCTCTCCCGCTGCGTCTCGTTGGCATGTTTGATGTTTTAGCCCGGAGGCCCGGAGGGTTGCTCAGCATCACACGTCCCGAAACTGGACGGCCCTAGGCCCGCTACTGAGGAGAATAACGCACGCGGTGGCGGCGTAGTGCTTTTTGTTTTTTGGCCCGTCAGCCGGGGGCAGGAAGCAAGCTTATGCCTCAAAATCACCGCTAGAGCTCGTCCACAAATCCTCACGAAACAGACAAAGGGATCCAGGAAGCGCGTCCGCCATTTCGGCTAGCCTCCGATCATAGGTCAACGCCGCGCGCTTCGGGCCCAAAGACGGATGACGGGTCGGAGGAGTGCTCCGGGGAATTTAACAGGCCCCGGTCGAGGAGGCGCTTCGACCGGCTGGCCGTTCGGCCGCGAGCGTGTAAGCCGCCGTGGCGGTTTCGCCCAATCTAGGTGTGTAGTTGTTTGCAAGTAAAAAAAGGTCCAGCAGTCTCGGGGATGTGGGGGAGGGGAACAGAGCAACGGACAGCTCGAACGCGAGGCAGACGAGGGGAAAGGAGAGGACCCTGAATGGCACTGTCTGAAGCCGTCACGGGTCGGGGCATTTTTCCTCGCTTGTGAGGATGCGCATGGGGGAGGGGTGGTGGTGTTCTTCTCGCCAGACATGGGCGAGGCCGATCCAAGGCCAAGCGAGCTTAGGCGAGTCTCGAACTACGTTGCCTTTTTGAGACGTTTGAAAAGGCGGGAGACTGTTATCCAAGGCATTGTATTCCTTCGATATGCGAAGAGTTCGGATGGCGGAGGGGAGGGGATGAAGAATGAGACCCGTTCCGGCAGTTGGATTTGACATGATGCTAGAAATCTCGCTGTTGTGAGAAAGGCTCCCCGGGGGAATGGGTGCAGAGAGTCAGGTCAAACCTCACCCCGCCCATCCCCGGTGAAGCGGACACCGACATTTCTTTGGTGGCAAACACACAATTTGGAAGCAAGCACCGAGCAAGCTGAGCAGATAAGATGGGGACCGGGCTCACCGGGTGATATCGTGTTGTTTCAGACATCGGTGCGGGTTACGATGCTACCGAACAGCATAGGTCCGTTTGGAGAGTTGGAATTCGGTTCCCGTAGGGTTTCTGTAGCACAGCCCGGTTGCGCTCATGGCATGGTTCTTCTGCAGACCGCGAGCCTCCGGAGCAATTAATGAGAAACCGTCGGACACCCCGGTCCATTGCCGTCTGCATGTTTCGACCCAGCTTTTTTGGGGGGGTTTTGTACGAAGTATGGCAGATCGTCACTCTCTCGTATCGCAGACAGCCCAATGCTGCTGGAATAAAGTGCGTTGCGTGCTTTTTCGGAGCTCAAGCTTCGAAGCTGCTTGCTGGGTTGCATGCTGCGCCGCGCCGCAGGCCCCTGGCAGTGAAGCGGGGAACCCAGTCGATTTCGTTCTTGGGGCTGTTGCCAGAGTTCCAAGGACGCGCGCAGGTCGCGAAGAGAAAACGTTTGTATCCGTAGCAGCCTGCGGAATCGAACTCTGCTCAGCCCAGCAACACCCATGAGTTCCGGCGGGGTGGGAGGGGGAGTTCGTGAGCATTGAGCATTGAGCAGAGGTTCAGAGCAAGCTGAGCAGCAGTAGGAGCTAACACCCCTCCCCTGGGCTGACATCAGAGGAGAGAGCCCCTCCGCCGAATCCTCGCAGCCTTGCGATCACGAAACCATCAGCAGATTCAGACTCCAGCTCCTGCCGGGTGTTGATTCCTTGCTTCCTGCTGTCTGACAGACGACATGGGACTACAGGTAAGAATCCAATCATGGTGATGCAATGGCGTCGGAGGTCGTCCGTATGGAAACGGGACGCGAGCATCCGTGGGCCGTCATCGTATGCCGAGATTGACCGATGGAGTTTTCCAGCGTTCGGGTTTGTTTCCATCTGTTGTTGCTTGCCTCATTCTCGTCCCAGTATCCGTATCCGTACCACCTCGCCCATCTCCAACAACTTGATCGAGCCCTGGTCAACAACCCCTCCATGCTCCTCCTCCAGCTCCAGGTTGAGCTCCAGCTCCAGCTCCAGGCTCCTCGATTTCTCCAAAAACAGGACCGTGGGAACGTGCACGAGGGGAATGGCCAGTTTCCCGGGCACGTCCCCTGTCAGCAGCTGCCAAAGATCCAGATGACGGGCGGCTAAAAAAGGACGTCACTTTTCTCAAGTGATCCCTGTCAAGTATCCGCAAACCTCCACTGCATGCACCTCAGTTCTCAGCTGCACCTTCAACCTTGCTCTCACCCTCCCACCCCTCAGCACACCTTTCCCCCGCCCAGCTCTTTGCACGTGACTTCGCGCTCGACAAGGATCGTGAAGCAGGGTCTGCAGGGGCCCATTGTTTACATGAGTCGCGAACCCGCAGTTTGTAAACAAAGTACAGTGCCAGAAAACCGCTGCCAAAACCCGTGCTGCTGAGGGAAAAAAGGAGTCTACCCGCGACGAGCGACGACGAAGGGAAAAAAAAATCCCCTCACTGGAGGGGTTCGGGAGTCGGGCACGCTCGGGACACGCTGGACCAAATGTGGCTTTTCCCACCCGCAGTGCTACGCGCGCCAGCGCCAGCACCCGCTTGCTGCTTCACCATCGCCTCCCCTTTCTCAACGGCGGAGAGGAACAAAGAACGAGACTCCCACAACGGGCACCGTTTTTCCAGCCGCCTGTCCTAGGCCTATGCCTAATGGCAAATCTCAAACGCTCAACAGCTAGGCAGAGTCATGCACGAGGCAACGCTCCGCGGTAGATGCGCACAGCACTGAGTAACAGACACCTGCGACCGCAATGCGCTGCGTTTGATCCAAGCAAGGATGCAAAAGAGGGGAAACTGCAGAGATGCAAAACCTCTGTGCGCCCAGAGGGCGTGGCGTGGGCGATGAGGGGCACGGAAGGTCGGAGGAAGCTGAGGGGGAGGGAAGCAAGACGCCATCGCACCTCGGTCACGCGGCATCGGTCGATAGCTTGGAGTTGCTGGCCGGCCGGCCGGTCCAGAAAGAGCTGAAGGTTTGACCTGACAAGACACGTCGAGATGCGGCTGCGCCTCCTCATTGGATTGTGTCTGACGCCTGTCCCATCTCCCCTCCTGCAGGTAATCCTCAATAGCGTGAGATGGGCTCATTCAATCCAAGGCAGTCCTCGGCCGGTCATCGTGATTCGCAACGCAAAAGATAAGCCAAGCTGCAGTGCCTGTACCTACGCGCGGTAAACAAACAACATGCGAAGCTGAGCATCCAATCCGCTTCCTCGGTGTCTCCTCTGACCGACGCGGCGTGCGTTGGTTCGGTGGTCCTTGTTTTGGGTTGACTGACAGGTACGACGGCCGGTTCTGCGACCCATGGCACTTTTGGCCGCAGACAGCCTTGATCTGGGCCACTGGCATGGCATTGATGGCTTCGAATTTGTGCAAATGCTCCAGAAAACCGGCGATGTCACTGCATCGCATTGGCCGTGAGCGCAGCGCGCCGCCCGAGAAGGATCTCGATACATATGGCAAGACGAGACCTCTGCCTTGCCTACGGCTCTTTGCGGTAGCGAAAGGGAGGGTCAGGCGGCCCGGGGGTCTTGGATGGTGACGATCAATTGCCAGGCTGGACTCCGAGAGGATGACGTCTGTTTTAGAGCCGGACTAGGCCGCCGCAAGTGATCGGGGCCGATGTGCGTGATCGGTGATTTTCACATCGAGATGGGATTTCTTCGCACCGCCCTCTACGTCGAATGTCTACCAACTCGCGTCCGAAATTCGTCCCATTTCGTCCACAGCGAGACCTTGTTTTGGAAACTTCCCTCAAGTGCCGGGAGAGACCATGGTCCTCCATCAGGGGAAGATGCCTGATTGCCATGTTTTTGTTGTGCTGGACTGTGCTTCTCGTCCAAAATCTTTTTTACCTCTGCTCGCGTTTGATGACTCAACCTCAACAAGGGAGAACCCCCCCCCCAATATCAGGAAAACACTGCCAATATTCGGTAACCCGTATCGTTGTCTCGCTGAGCTTATGTCAGTAAATCTCCGGGCCGCTTTGACGAGCTGCCCTGCGATATTGGGGTCTCGGCCGCGTCTTGGGCCTGGCCTAGGATCGGTCGATGCTGGACATTGAAATGATGCGTCTCCATTTTGCGGTTTGAGCATCTTCATTATCCTGCAAGGGAGTTCAGGAGATGTTCTTGCCCGGCGTGATCCCTCGAATCCTTGTTGGCGCTGAGGTTCGTGCGATTGATATAGCAACGCAAAAGGAGTCATTTTGGAGAACGAGGGGGATACGCTCCCAATGGCGTCAGTTTGGCTCAGGCGTCGCCCTCCAGCTGGGTTAGCCTTCGCCTGCAAACAAGGTTTGAGGCGCAATTCGATAGGCCAAGGTCAAGTATCCGTAGCCTGATAAGACACATCAAGATCAGGGCTTGTCTGCGTCAGCCACTGGCTGTCAATCAGTAGTCAGTCAGTTGACCTTCCCGTCCGCCATCACGACGTGCGAGTGCAAGTGCACAATTGCCTGTGCCCACGCTTGGACTTGAAGCCGTCGACTGGCAATCACGGCCCATACGAAGACCCCTTTCCGCACCAACAGTCGTTACTCTCGTTAGTGAGCCAATGACAGACACCAGATTGAGTGAAGCGGAATCGGGAGGAAGAGGTGGGCTGTCACTCGTAGTGCATCCGCAAGTCGTTGTCGCGGGGTTCAAGGGCCCAGGAGACCCCTCGGCGAATTGGGGACGCGCTTTCTCCGTAGCCGATTTTTTTTTTCTCTAACCAAGCAACCGAAGATTGCAGCCAGAACGAGACAGGGTGGACCCGTCAATATCGACAGGGTTGACGACGGCGTCACAATTAAGCGAACCTGAATATCTTTGTGCTGCCCGCTTCTTTCATTCTCGAAGATCAAAGAGCCTCATCCATTGTTGCATCATCCTTGACCGAAAGGAATTCTTCAAGGTTATTTCGAGACGAACAAGGAGATGAAAGCAGCTCGCCCCTCGTCAATGGACAAGTTCCTGGCTGAAGCCAGATACCTGATTGTCGATCGAGCTGCCGGTCGAGTGAGGGGGAGTTTCCAAGAATCGACAAAAGTAAACAAATGGTCCCCTAAGACGGCGGGCGTCTCGAGGAGAGCTGGGGATGCTGCATGGAGGGGTGTTCTTCTGGTACGAAGCTCTGTGCACACGGGAAACATGACAAACATGACCTTGAACCTTGCCTTGCCGTGTGGAGCCTCGGCAAGGGGTGCTATTGACGCTGACGATGTTGTCCATGTCGTCCCAGAGCCGGCGAGAGGCACGAGGTGCCGTAAAACTCCCTAGCCCCCCACCAAAACCTCTGACCGCGTACCCGTTGCTGCGGGAAGCTAGAGCTTCGCCAGGTAGACGACGGCCCGTCAACGGGGAGAAGCTCTCCTGTAGGCTGTGACCTGTAGCAGGTTGAGCGGACCAACATCATGGCGGAGCAGCAGCTCAGAAACATGGCACAGCAGTAGTTGCAGAAGCTCCATGCAGCTAGTACGACTGACCGCAGATGCAAAACCAAAGCTCGGCATCTGTCTGGCCTCCATAAACCGACAAATCCACTTGAGTTTCTGCATCCCGAGCTCGCATACTCGCATCAACCTGCAGCATAGCTGCAGCCGCCCGCGCGGTAGGCTGGGGAACAGGTGGGTTGGCGCCCGGTTCTCGTTCGACTCCGTTGCTTCTGTTGCCCCGTGGAACAAATCTGTGAATGGGTCCTCTTCAATAATTTGAAGAGTAAACAGCGGCCGGTCACGGCGGCCATAGCCCAAAGTTTGATGATGGTTTCTTCTTCCATCATCTTCCCAGCCGCCGGCTCTTGGGGATCGGGGACCGGGCGGAGGGAGGGCTGACCATCGAACGAGATACACGTGCCGGTACGGTTACACGGTATCTGCATCTGTATAGATACATGGAAAATAAGAATCACTCCCTACCCGTCGACTTTGGGTTCTGTTCGATAGCCGCACAGAACATATTGTGGAGATGAACGACTGAGCGTGCCGCTTCACCGCCGGCCGGTCTAAGACAGGACTTGACTGGCACCTGGCAGCTTTCAAGTCCCGTGTGCGTGAACTCAGATGTCGCGCCGTCAATTTCGCATCATCCGAATGCTTGTCCAACGCCGCTGATGAGGGAGGGTTCCTTGATCAATTAACCACCTGCCATTCGTCCGTCTGTTCGCCGAAGGGCAAGCCGTTCAAGCCAAGCCCAAGGCTTACGGGCCCAGACCGTGCTTGATGGGGACGTCACGGAAGCTCGGGGGTTAATTGATGCTCTGTTGCTCTGTCAGTCTTCATCTCGGGTCGGTCGCCTGATGGTGTCCCAGCTCCAGGTTCTGGCCTAGCTATAGCTCGAGCTCCAGTTCTCCAACTGCAAGCACCCAAGCTCCAGCTGGGAGCTCTAGCTCCCACGAACAGAGCTCCGAATAAGCTACACAACTTGTGTAGCGTATATTTTTGTTCTGTACGCCGTCCGTTCGGACACAAGTACAAGCTCCATCTCGTCTGCCCACTTGCCTTCCGAAACAAGATGCCCTGAAGCCAAAGCTACAAGGGTTTGTCTCAGCCCCCACCAAAACCTTAGGCTCTGCCGTCAGCAGTCACTGGTATACAACCAATTGCATGCGATATCAAGCCATCAATTGGCTTTTGGCAGGCGCAGACTGTTAACCCGAGGCTGCGCTTGGTGTAAGTTGCACGGGACGATGTAGCGATAAGCAACGAAGATGGTGTAGGCAAGGGGTCAGATCCCGGCCCAGCACGCACTCGCATCACACAAGACTCTCGCAAGAAGCAATGAGAACCGGGGTTGGCGACCGGGGTGAAAGCCAGGGCCGATGAGCGGGGGCAAGCGAGGGATTGGGCTGGGTCTTGGCTGAGAAAGTGAGGGAGAGTGGCCGACAGCTCTGGCCAGTCGCGATGGCGGACATGGAGATGAGGCCCTGTAAGCTGCCGATGACCCCCAGTCGGTCCCCAGTTACAGCCCGGCGCGTCCCAGCAAATCCCACGTCTTCAGCCCAGGGCTGGCCCCGTTGGTTGCTGTGGGGAGAAGATGACGATGGGGGGTTACTGGGTCGTCGTTGTCTTCATTTTTTTCTTCCAAATTTTCTCCCGTGGCGGCTTGCAACCTCCTTTCGTTCGTTGCTGTTCCGCCGGTGGAGGAGGCGAAGGGTCTTGGAGGCACATGGCGTCTAATCTTGCAGATGGCCATGTCAAGATGTACACATTTGATACCGGCGCCGTGCATTGTCCGTGCAAGATCTGCAAAGTCGGTATTCGTATTTCTTGTGCCGGTGGACGGCCTAGGCCGAATAATTCGGCAGAACCGGTTTTTCTGAGGCTCGGGCCCCGTTGGCTGGCCGGACTGCTGGGCCGACTATCAGAAGTCCAATTGCATCAAGAGTTCCCGGATGGAGTCGACTCCGGACGACGAGATTGGCCCAGTAAACTCTGTACTGCGAAGTACGTCATATTATGATTGAGATCTCTCCGACCTTGATCAAGAAGGGTCACGGGCTGGCCGCTTCGTGGTCTCAGGAATGAAGTTGGTTCTGAGTCTGCAATGGCAGGAATGCCCGATACGCCTCAGAAAAGCGTTGCAGCCAAGGATCGATATCCCGAGGCAGTCTCGAACAATTATGCTTTGTTATCCCGTTGATGACATGTTAGTGTCAGCGGAACATGCCATGAACATAATTCTCGGCGGGCTTGTAAGCAAACAGCAACGGCAACATGACTCTCGATAGCCAACACGCCATTCTGTGCCAGACGTGTCTCAAGACCCTCCTTACAGTCGACGTCCCGGCAACCGAAGAATGTAGTGGGCTTGAAGTCTGGGCCCTGAAGTCTCACATCTTTTTTTCCTCATGAGGTGTCGGCCGTTCGCGGGAGAGGGACAGCATAGCTCCAACAGCCCCGTAGTCTCGCGAACGAGCATCCGATCTCGAGAAGTATTTGCCGACTGAACTTTGCAGAACACTTTGCGGTAAGCAGTCCGAGAAGGGGAGCTTGGTGTGCCGTGTGGCCTGAACCCCACTGGCGCGGAGCTGAAAGCATGACGAGACGGGCAAGACTTGGGAGATCATGGCCTGGGAGCCCTGTCCGAAGCAACCAGGCGTTTCCGTTTCTGCGCCTCGAGGTAGCCTTGCCAACCCTGTGACCACTGACGAGGACGAAGTTGTGAATTTGGCCAGGGGTCTGGGGGAATAAAGGTGGAAACAGCACGATTAAGGTGCAAAGTGCAGTGACACAATAGGCAAGGCGGCATACAGCGTAATTGCCCCCGGGCCTGAGGTTCTCGCCCGTGGTAGGCTGACGAGCAGGTTGGCTAAGCAAGGAGTCAGTGTGCTGGCAGACACTGACGGACAGGAGAGACAAGAGGACTAGTCTGGCGCAGCCTTCTTGTTGTCGTGTGGTAGGATCCGGGGTCTGTAATGTCACAACAGGAGCTGTAAGTCAGCAGTGAGTGACCTTGGATAGCGTAGCATAGTGTCGTGGAGTGTGTTGTCCGTGGTAGCAAATCTTCCGTAGCTTACCTTGGGTGTGATGGACGAAGTATCCGTAGTGCAGCGGACGTGAACGACTGAAGACAGGGGGCGAGCATAGGGCGATACGCCAGCTCACCGCTCATTTCCAGGCGCCGGTGGTGGTGTTGGTGGTGGTGGTAGTAGTCGTTGCGGTTGGCACTTGAGTGACTGCTGGGCGATACATTTGGGCCTGGTGTCTGGGACTCGGCGTTTGTGGCTAGGATGGGAAAGGTGAGGCGGATGATGGACAGCGCCGAGCAATGATGTAAGCTCTCGGGCTAGGCCCAGTTTTACCAAGGCTCGGTCGCTAGTGTTGATGGATGGCATTTAGACTGACGAGGCAGGTCACCTTTCCCTCCGGCCGTGGACTCTTGTCGAGGTTCGGGGCCGCCTGGCTTGAGCCTGATCGGACATGGAGGGCGCTTAGCTCGTCGGATTGCCTAGCGCCATCCATCAGCCACCGCGATGGCGTCCATATCCCATCGTCGGCGACAGAGACAAGACCCTGGGCTGGGTGGGCTTCGGTAGCCGGTCAACCGTGTGACTTGTGACCCGGGGGAGGGGCATCTGGAGTGTGAGATGGAGGGCGGCTGTGGGCAAAAAAGCGACGATGGATGGCTCGTGATAGGTGTTGCCGAGTCGTGTTCGTTGCGTTGCGTTGCCGTGCCCCGCTGCGCGCGTCTATCTGAGCGTTGGCGGCGATGGCGTTGCTGGAGTTATTCGGTGGTTGATGCACCTTTGCAGCTGTCGTTGCCCGAGATAAGGTACGGATAGGTAGGTATGGAGTACCTATTCAGACACGGAGATGTCTTCTCGGGCATGAGATCCGTACGTCGCACGACTCAACCAAGCCAGAGCCGCTGGCCAGACCTAGCGTTGGAGAGGGAGGCAGAAACTAGCGAGGGACGTCGGCGCAGTCGGGAGAAACACGATGTGCAAGTGCGGCAACGGCATGGCTTGCTTTGTTTGAATCAGAATTGCGTTGGTGTCTCTACCTTACCTTAGGCAGGAGCTACCTTCCTATGCAGCATAGCACAAAGGCAGGCAGAGGTAGGCTCAAACATGGAACATAGTCTTGGAAGGAGCATTGGGACGGCACTGACTGAATTAGAATAGAACAAGGAACAAAGGGGTGCACCTGCACCTGCACATTGCGAATTCGCATCTTTTATGACATGAAAGAATAGGGAAGGCACAATGCAAATCCAAATCCGCGTCGACGGATATCGAATACGCTTTGAGCGGTAGCCGCCGGGTCAGGTCCCGCTAGAAGACGTTTTTTTTTTCTTCCTTCTTTCTTCTGCTCGAGGCTCGGTCTTCTCTCCCTGCGTTGCGCTTCTCCTTGGCCTGGTTCAGGGCTCTGGGGCTCTCTTTCCCGCGGGTCGGGTCCCGTTGGAGTCGGTCTGGAGCCTCACTCACACGCCCTCCCCCAGTTACCCTCATCTCGTTGAAAAAAAAGATCCCCTAGCACTTGTCTGGACGACAAACCCCTTACACTGAGCAACCCGTTCTTTTCCACTGCGCAACCTGAGCAACAGGCGAGCAACAGGCGGGGTGGGATAGGTTTTTCAGCACATGGAGGGCCGCAGTGAGGCCCGGGTGACGGCCACAGCTTCGGCGCAGGTCCACCCGCCGTCCACTCCCCGCCCGCTCCTCGGGGGGGCATACAGGCAATAGAGGGAACCTATCCGTACTCCGTACCTGCAGGTAGGGTAGGGAGGGTACTTGCGGATGAATGAATACATAGTACTTTACTTTCCTTACTCACAGTGTACATATGTGTGCCATCGTACGCCGGAACAGCGGTAAGGAAAGGGGAGCTGCCACAGCGACGGGTTCGGCGCTCCAGCGACCACCGACCACAGACCACGGGCTCACAGACCACTGCGGGATTCAATCTTTGCCAAAATGCATCTAACGCCAGTCAGGATCCATGGCGAACGCCGGTCGGGTGGGCGACGTGAGAGGGCCATGGACAGCTGATGGGTCAAGGAGATTTTTTTTTCTTATTGGATCCAGCAGAGCAAAGATCAATCATCAAGCCAGACCAGACCGATAGAACGGCACCAGACGGGACCAGGAGACGGGATACGGCGCAGGACGTGCACGCCGCCGGGCTCTAAGCTAGTGGACGGGGTGACTTGAGTTGGTGATACCTAGGGATAAGCCACGCTCTGGAAGTATTCCTTCTCACGACTACAGACTACGGCTGGCGGGTTCAACTGTTACTGAGGTAAGGTAAGGTAAGGTAAGGCAAGAGGCGGCAACGTGCTACAGAAGACATCCCGTGGCCAGCCCCCTGACGCCTCAACCGGAACCATCAGCACCACCACCTGCAGCCAGCAACCTCGAAATGGACTACAGCAGAAATCGTTGCGGCAACGGCCTGTAAGGGGCAAGTCTCCCAGGAGAATGGTGCCAACGTCCGCCCCTGTAACGCCCTGAACGGGCCCTGCCCGGGTATCCAGATAGGTACACTACGTACCCTCAGGAAGCCAATTACAGCGCCGGCATCGTAAGACGGATCCCCTGAGTTGAGTGGGAAAAGGGTAGGGCAGGGCAGGGCATGTTGGTGGGTGCCTGTAGTTGTCGTTCCTTACCGTAGGCGGATATCCGTAAGCTGTATCCATAGGAATAGGATCCAGTGTAGGTGGTTCATTACATGTCGGCAATACCTTGAGGTGCTATGGACGTGAGAACTGGGCCACTGGAGCTAAGGTATGGATGGACATGAGCAGGTTCCTGCCTTAGGGGCGTTTTGATGTCCCGCATTTGTGCTGTGCCGTGCTGTGCTCTGCATAGGTAGCAACTGGATCCGTGGGTGATGCACACGCGCAGCGCATTGGCGGGGGACGACTCGCATTTTGTACGATTGGCACGATTATCGTCGATTTCGCTGCACAGCACAGCGTTCTCGGAGATGCAGCTAACGCAAGATAAGGTCAAAAAGGTACGTACTTTTACCGACACGTGCTCATTGCACGTTTGAACGTGCCTCTGCCTTGGAACCGACCATTCGGGCCAGCTCTATTATTATTCTTGTTGTTGTTGTCCTCCTCGTTGTCGGACGAGGAAAAGCAAGATGAGATCGGTCGAATGCGAAATGCTACCGATTGACAGAATCGAAGAGCGCTAAAATAACGTGTGGTGGCATCGATAATTCCTTGGCCAGAGGAAGAAGAAGATGAACACTCTTCTTCCTCTCTTGTGTCTTCTTTGGGCCATGGATAAGGTCGGATGCAAACCGGGTATGCCCTGTGTAAACTAAACCGCAGCCAGCACAACGAGAGAGAAACATGCTTGGCAGCACCAGGTGGGAAAGATACGTACCTAGGTCGGTAGGGACGTTTCCCAGTCCTGATTAGTCTGCAAGAAACATGGCAGCGCGCTAAGGTCGGTCGCTGCGTACGTTATGCGCAGGTGCATCCTGGCGAGCTGCACACTTGGTGCAATTGCACCTGCACCTGCACTCGCACTTACTTGCACTTGCATACCATCTGCAGGTGCTTGGTGCATTATCGCCGTACCGCATCTTTCCATTTGCACAGCTTGGGCCACCCACTCGACTGCCAAACAGCCGCATCAGCCCAAGAAGGAAAGCAGGATGCAGCAACCAAACCGGGCATGGCAATGGCAGGGCAGAGCAAGAGCAGGGCAAGGCAACCCAAGGCAAGACTGTCCTGCTGGACCTGGACCTTGACAGGGCCAAGAGGTCATGTCATGGACAAGGAAAGGCATGGATCCATCCCATCCCATCCTGCATCATCGTCGTCCATCCAGAAGCTGCATCATGGCCTGCAGGACCGCAGAAGGGCTCCGTAGCTGCAGCAGCAACCAAATCGCCCTGACAACCTTCTTCGACGTCCCCCCAAGTCGACTGTCGAAATAGCGAAGATCTCCAGACCGTCCAGGGGCCTGACACCAGACTGACAGAGAAACGACCCCACGCGCCGAACTGCTGGGTACTTTTCCCAAGTATCTTTTTTTTTTCTCTTTCGTTTCTCCCCTTGGAAGCGCCCACCTGTCTGGGCTACCTTATCCGCACTTAACACACTACTACGTAAGGTCTCCGTAGTCTGGGCTGGACAAACCAAGACACACGCCTTTTTCTCGCACTACACTCTCTCACACACGCACTCGCTCTCGCTGTCTCCAACGGAGGCGTGTGTTCTTGAATTCCCATGTTGGAATTCCACGCCGCACACCCCCCAGGTCTGGCGCTTCCCTGCTGTTCACTGGACACACTCTTGTCGTAGTCTGGTCACTGGTCTGTTTGGTTGATGTGCCACTTTGCCTGCGAAGGAGCTTGAATTGAATTGTCTCTTTCCGCCTTGTGCTATTGTGCTATGCTCATTCATGTCCATCACCCGCACTTTGTCTCGCCTGCTGCCAACAGGTACTGTGACTGTACCGAGTAGAGCGTATGCTGCCCTGATTCCATACGTAGCAATGCTAACCCCAGGTGAGATGGCTACGAAAGAAGTACTACCTTACTCTGCCAACGGCCCATCCCAGACTCTTGTAGCAGGCTAAACACTGACAGTGACATCCCCCATCCCGGCAAGTCTCAATCCACCCCGTCAACGTTCCCTTCCTGGACCTGGTTCATGTTCCCATCCACACACCCTCTTGCTCCGTCGTCGACCCTACCAGAGTACGCCAGTACCTGGCGAACAGTCTGATGTGGTTACCATCCAGCCTGGTCCTCCATGTTTCTACATCCCGTCCCGTCCCAGTCGTACTCCAGTCGTACTCGTCCCTCACCATCATTCAAAAACCTCTAGTCTCCTCTCCTTCCAGATCACTTCCCTCCCACCCTCTCCCTCTTCTCCCCTCATCCCCGACCAAACCATCAACGGTCTGACGGTACGGTAGGTTTTTTACGGATACACGGTTGTTGCCTTTTTTGTTCGGTCCAAGGTCCAGGTCCAGATCTCAAGGTCCAGCCGCTCTCTGCCCGGAAAACCAGTACCATATCGTCGACAGTACCAACTCCCCAGTATCAGTCAATCTGTCAATCAGTAAAAAAAAACTGCTTTTTATGTGTGTTTGGCAAGTCCACCACCACACCTTCGTTTTAGTGTGACGTACGTCTTGCACCAACCCAAACCAACCCGGCACGGAAAGGAAAGGCGAGGGGAAAGAAACAAAAGAAGCACCGTAGAAGGAATCAACCAAGAGGCTTAGTGTTAGACGTGCATTTTGCTCTGTCTTTTCGCTTGTCGTCGTACTCTCGGATCCCCTCCCAAAACCGTCTTCCCAAGTCCCTTCCCTCTCTGCTCTCGGCCACCGAAGCGTAGCTCGAGCGAGACTAAAAGGCGAAAAAAAGAAGAAGGCCCAGAGGTGGTAGTAGCACTCCGAACTGCACCGCACCCAACGCACCCACACGGCACCGACCTTGCACTGCTGCACCGCACCGTCCGCACCGCACCGTTTTGCGCCTGCACCTCAGCATCCAGCTCCGGAAGGACCGTCGCTTCGTCCCTTTTTTGTGCTTGCATCGAGACCTTCCATGCAACAAAAACGGCACCGTTCCCGCCTCGACAACTCGACCTGCCCTTTTACACCAAGGGCATCGTGGAACGGCCTCTCCCGTCGCCTCCCTTCGACTTCGGTTCGCTGCTCTCGCCCTCCCTGCGACGACGGCCTCGACCTCGAACTCGACCTCGACGACGAGAGATCACCGCAATCAACGATTTGAAGGAAAACCCCCAAAAAAGGACACCTGCCTTTCGAGTCCCGACCTCCGATGTTGCTTGCAACGATCCAATAACGAACGGTCCCCTCCTCCCAATTCTTCGATTGCAGCGAGCGCAGTGCACTGCCCGAGAAAACTCACACCCCGCTACCGATTCCGAATCTCGCCAAGCAAAATTCGGTCCATCGACTCGAGATTCGCAACACCCCGCGATACTCGACAGCCTCCCTCCTCACCCGTCCCGACGTCGTTTTGTTCCCCCATTGAGTGGCAAGGATCAGCAGAAAAATCATTAGGAGCAGTCGCAGCATTCGTTTACTCGGCGCCGACTAACGATCGTCTCTCATTTTACACAACAACGTCACGACATATTGAGTATCGTCTTGGACGCAGCGCTCACTACCGCGAATCAACTCTACAACTAACACCACCAAAATAACAACCAAACCACAACCACTTATACTCTCGCTACCGCACTTGTCGACTACGACTATTTCGTTTTCAACACTTGCAATCATGGAGACCTCACCCTTGGCGGCTATGCACCGCCCTATGGCTGTCCCTACCTGGGGCAACAAGGACCTCTTCCGCCCTCGCCCTCACTATACCGGAGGACACAGCCTGCGCGAACAGCTGCACCGATCCAGCGACTACTTTGGCGTCAGCGGCTCTTCGCCTGCTGCCAGCCTGGCTGCCGACCTCTCCCAGAACTTCCGTCTGGACAACGAGGCGAGGTGAGACGGACTGGTCTGAAGTGCTTGAGCCTCGATTGACTAATATTGGTTTCTGCAGCCCCAAGTTCCCGACTCCTCGTCGTGCCTTGTTCACGTCCAACATGATGGGTGACGCCGATTCGCGCGGTTAGCATTGACCTGGAATTCTGCAGTGCAAGGGCGGTGGTGCTGATGAACGTGATTAGATTACATCGTGACGACCCCTCCGATGCCCGAGTCTTCGCCTGCTGCTGCCATGAACGAGATGATGGACGTCTCGCCTCTCCCGCACAAGCTGCCGTTCATGACGCAGATCGAGATAACGTCACCGACGCCGGGATCGACTCCTACCGGTGAGGACGACGAAATGATGTTGGACTCGCCAGCCCCCATTCCTCGGCAAGCGTCGTTGGAGCCACCCAAGCCACTGGGAGCCGAGTAAGTTTGATTGCCACATTCCTCCTAGCTCAAGGGGTCGCGCGTCTAACTCAGGGGTAGACGGAGAAAGCCAGGCCTGCGCCGCCCGTCCTTGACTCGAATGAAAGGCTACTCTACTAGTGGCGTCCCTGGTCGATCCAACACAGACAACCAGCTCCCCACCTTCCGATTTGGTGAGAACCGTTTGTCACATATGAGCAGTGCTCTGTCCTTGGACGAATGCTTCGATGCCACTTCACCTCCTCAGGAACGACGACCTCAGACGGCCAACAGCCCTACTCCTGCCGTCCCCGGTGCCATTCGTCCTCGTCCCCAGTTCTCCAGCCTCTCCGGTAACCGCAACAGCCCCTTTGGAGGCCAGCACCACCGCCGCCCCGCCTCAAATCCCTTCATGCGTCCCCGCAAGCAGTTCCGTCGCTCTCTGAGCATGTTCGAGCACCCCGGTGATGTTGGCAAGGCCAAGTCGGAAGGCGGCGACTCTTCTCCCACCACCCCGGACTCTAACTGCGGCATGGATGCCGACGAGGTTCAGGAGCCCCTCCTGCCTCACTTCCTGGCCGATGACCCCACCGACACCATCCCCAGGATCACGAGAGAAACCATGGTCGACCTCTTGGACGGAAAGTACAGTGACAAGTTCGACCAGAAGATGGTCATTGACTGCCGTTTCGAGTACGAGTACGAGGGCGGCCACATTGACGGTGCCGTCAACTACAACAACAAGGACCTCCTCGCTTCTCAACTGTTCCAGCACCCCATGCAGGGACGAACCATTCTCATCTTTCACTGCGAGTATTCTGCTCACCGCGCCCCCATGATGGCCCGCCACGTCCGCTCTGAGGACCGAACCGTCAACGCCGAGCACTACCCGCATCTTACCTACCCTGACGTGTATATTTTAGAAGGAGGATACAGCGCCTTCTTCAACGAGCACCGCTGCCGGTGCTACCCTCAAAACTACGTTGAGATGTCCGACGAAGCTCACCAGCGCACCTGCGAGCGCGAACTCGGCCGCCTCAAGAACCCGCGGAAGCAGTTCGGCAGGGCCCAGACGTTTGCCTTTGGCGAGCGCGAATCCTGCGTCGAACAGTCCCCCACCGCGCCACCCAGACCTAGCGGTCTCAGACCCAGCATCAGCTTCCGCCAAGATCCCAGCACCATGATTGGCAACTCTCCAATCTTGGGCGAACGTTGCCATGCAAGACGCATGGCTTCATACTAGTATTATCAACGCTCCCCCACTGTCTGCTGCACAATGGCGGAGCAGTCTCCTCGTCTGGAGGAATGAAGCTGTCTCTCACTCTGTACCACTCATCATCGGTATAGTGCCGTCGAACACTTCCCGGCATCCCTAATAGGGCGACCCACAGCAGCCTGACTGTCGATTTTTATGCGCCTCTTCTCTGCACATGTCAACCCTATTCGATTCAACTGCCAATATTCCGCCTTACGAATTCGACCCCAAAAAGCAAAAGCAGCTTAACGCTCACGGCCGATATGAATTCACTATTACGCTAATAGAACTCGTTATGCGCTTTGTTCTACACCAACCTGAACATACAACACAACAACCGGCATTAGACGCATTGGCATATTGTCCCGCATCGCCACAACATGGTTGTTCGGAGTCCATCTTTGGATCTGGCATCTCGCGGTGGCTCCTGTCGGCATTTACAGCATTGTCCTTGGTTTTTTCATTTGTCAGAATTTCTGCATCATCCGGCACAGCTGGTCGGATGACGTCCACCGAGGGAGTCAGTCTCGACGCACACGGCATCGCGCGGTCACAACTGCGGCAGTCGTGTCTCCGCATTGTGGGCTCGGGAGCATTTCACTATGACATCTCGGTCCGCTTTGTTGGTCTCCCACCTATATCCGGGAGTATTTCAGACACTACCCGGTGGACTGTTCTTCTTGTTTTCTACCGAATTTCCTTTGTCTGGTCACTTGACCCTTCACCTGATACCAAAACTTTCCATCCAAACGCCGGATACCCGACATCCTTGTCATCGGATGACACAGTACACTCACAGACCTCACATCACCCATTCCCTTTACATTTTTTTCAAAACAACGCCTCACGGACCACCACTGGCCGGGCTTGTTGGAGGACTTTCACCTCCCGTGTACATTGTAGGAGTACCTGGAACAGGACAGCGCGAGAGAAGTGGAAAAGCTACGTGTGGAAGAAAAGCAGTTGCTCGGGATGCCTTGTAACATTGGCGAATTATTTTTGGGGGGAGAGCACTGCAAGCTTAGAAGCTGAGTTCGTGCGATTACAGCGTGGGTGAATCCACGCTTTCTCTGTACAGTACTGGCATCGAAAAGAAATTGCCAAAACACCATGGTTCCATAGAAGGACCATTCTGGGCTAGCTCATACTCAATTGAATGAAAATACACACAAACAAACACGCACGCACAAGTTGGTATTGTGAGAGAGAGACACACGCGCGTACGGCAGCAGACACAGCGGCTCAAGTTACGCGCGCGCGGGAAAGCGCGTCTGTCCGAGCCTCTGAGGTTCGAGGCCCGCCGCGGCTCGCGATTGTCTGTGCAGTCCGGAGGTCTTTGCTTCTAGCGCGTGTGTTCGTCCGGCCCTTTGAGGCTTTGGACCACGTTTTGAAACATCCACACGGGCCATCTTGGATGGAACTTGGCGGTTCCCTTTTCTTTTTTGCGTTCGTTTCCTCGTATCGGGCTCCTTTCCCTCGATCTTCCTTGTTCACCTTGCGCCGGTCTCACGATTTGACATGATTCACGTCATCGGAACGGGGGGCTTGCTTGCTTTGCTTTGCTTTGACCAGCGAAGAGCCGGAAATCTGGGGGATCCCTACCAAACCGTTTGGTGACTTGTCTCTTTTTGGGGGGGA
>JABGLZ010000244.1:26238-73955 GCA_014705045.1 Colletotrichum theobromicola | reverse complement strand
CCCCCCCCCCCCCCCCCCCCCCCCCCCCCCCCCCCCCCCCCCCCCCCCCCCCCCCCCCCCCCCCCCCCCCCCCCCCCCCCCCCCCCCCCCCCCCGGGGCCAAACATCACAACATGGACGCGCGAAAAATACACACGGACATTTCGACAGGCGTATTTCGGGAGGTTTTCTTTTCGACGCTAGGATCTTGTTGTTTTTTGAGCGGGGGGTTTCCCTTACGCTTCGCCCTCACCATTATGGTGCCGTTTTGATCTTTGTGGGAGGGCTGGCTTGGGCTATAAACGGGTGTTGCTGCTTGTTTTTGTGCTTGTGTATGTTTGTAATGTTCTACGGGTGTTCTAGCGTGTTTGTGGGTTGTGGCTTTGATGCGTTTTGCTACATGATGGGAAACGGTGGACAAGAAAGGGAGGGAGGGACGGAAGGGATAGGCTTCACGATTTGGGGGGGAACTTGGACATGATTGTGATGAGAGTGTCTTGTTTCTAACTAAGGTAGGGAGCGGCCGGAGTTTGAATTGGGTGAGCGGGCGGACTCTCGAACCGCTGGCTTTTGGATGAAATGAATTTGATGAACGGATGAATGTGATTTCGGTCTCTTTGAAGGGTTTGAGGGAATTTGCTTGATAGCTAGACTGTTTCTCCCCACGTGCGGTCCTGAAAGAAGATGTCGTTGCACTCGATGATGTGACGCTGGCGGGCAAGGGGAAACCGTTCGTCTGGATTCGGGGGGTTGGGATAGTTAGGTTACAGTATGGCAAGTTCATGAGTCGGGGGCGGACTTGGTGTTGATTGTCACCGCGAGCCTCCCTTACTCGAGGGGTGGGCGAGCATACATGCTTATTCTGGCGGACCAATCAGACAACTGTTTGTGTGCTCGGAGTAACTGCCGACGGGCTCGTTGTATCTTCTTAGACACACCGAGATGGACCTTTCGGCGGCCTCTGTAGCTACTCACCTCGACGTCTCCTAAGTATGTAAGTGTGGGAATAGTGGGGTAAGTAACATGATGAAGCGACGGGAACGCTGCACCTCTGGTTAGGTTTGCTACAGGGCTCTATAGAGGCCCTCATGAAGGCCTCTAAAGACCGTATCCGGAGTGATCGCGAGCCCCTCATTACTTCACTTGCTTAGCCTTCTGCTGGTGGCTTTTGTGTTATGGGTACTGAGGCCCTTACTCCTGACTGGCTGTACCCTGGCGGGATCTAAGAGGTCTCATGTCTCGGGGGCTTTAAGAAGATCCCTTGGACAGTTGGTGGAATTTGACAAACGTGCCTTTTGCAGGTCAAAAACGCTTGTCCCAATCCGGCTTGATGAGCTAGCCGTTTCTATTATTCCGTTTCTTTCTTTGTTCGCCATGCAGAGCAGAGAAAATCCACGGCAAGAGAGCTCGGCAAGTGTATCCTCATAGAAGCTTTTAGACGCACAACACATCGGGACACAAACAAGGGATAGGAGAAGAGATGGCTGAATAGGAAGAGCAACCCAGTTTACAAAGACAGAATCTTGGCGAGTAAGCTCCCAAGCGTGCGTGCGTGCATGGCGAGAAACAACAGGTGAAGGAAAGAAGGAAAGAAACGTTTTCCCCCACCCCGTCACCTGGGGGGTTTGGCCGCCACACCGCGAGTCTACCTAACAAATGAAGGGTCTCCTCCATTGGGGGGTGAAGTGAGTGTTTAGTTGTGTAGGTTTAGCTCATGGTCTCAGTTTTGCAGCTGTCATTGCTTTTATTACGGGCTGTATAAGACGCAAGGGATGTGAATAAGTAGGGCCGGCCAGATAACCGAGCTCTCTGGAAGTTTAAAGCTCTTTGTGCAAAGACACATTATATTCCATTGTCACTTTTTCGTGTTTGGGTCCTTGGAAAAGAGAGGGTCCTCGGTATGGCAACTCCAGCAACAGCAGAGACAAGCTGAGATCTGATGACGGAGATGAGGAGGTCTCAGCCCACCCACCCCATCATACTGCGGAAGAAAGGCCGACTTGTGGTCCCGAACGTTCCTTCGCAAGCTTACAGGAGAGAAGAGGGTGCCTCGGTGATTTTTTTGCCTTTCTCGTCATCTCGGCGGTGTGAGAAGGGCTGAGGAATGTAGTAAGGGTCCAGGGGTCCATTACATGCCAAGGCAGGGTGGGCGGGAGCGAGAGCACGCCGGGCGAGACATTATTGAGTGCTCCTGCTCCGCCTTGAGGTATGGAAAGGCAAGACGGGGGAGCCCAGAGCCTCCGAAGTGTAATATGGGGCGTGCCTTTGCAAGAGCGGGACGTTGCCGTGGGGTCTCGCGGGTATGAGGGGGGGTACGGGACGTAGCAGCACCCTTCTGACGTTGCTAGGTTGAAAAAGATGAGGCTCTGAATCATGGCTGGCGTTTTGTGGCAGATTTCGGGGTCCCGATCTTCGGTGGCATTCTTTCTAGAGAAATGTGGGATGTGGTTGATGGGGTATTTCTTGTGGAGGCACTGCCCCGGAGACATAGTTCATTTGCAAGATGAGTTCGTTTTTGGAAAATGTGGTTAAATCACAGAAACTCCTTTGAAGTATTTTGGCTTCTACTTGTTTGTGGTATATATCCGAGGAATACGCCCGTGTCTGCTTTGATATGTGAACCGAGTCAGAATCAGATGCTGCCGCTGCCCCTCCGGAGGCAAGTAGATGCAGTAAACTTGGGTATCCCAAACGCCACCTATGCCCGTGCCATGCAAGAAATCAGAATGCGCAGTTGCCCTCTTTCCATTTTCAAATGCCAAATCCAAACAGCCTTCGTCGCCGCTCCGGCAACCGGAACTCCCCCGTGCCTATCCCTGGAGCGTAAAGTCCCAGTCCTTGAACGCTTCACGGAACGCCTCGACGTCCTTGACCTCTTCCTCGTGGGTCTGTACGCAGTCCCGCCAGATAAATCGCTGCTCCAGGTGGAGAAGCTTGGCAACGACCTTGCGGGGGTACTGCAGGTCAAAACGCATGTTGGGATCGAGCTTCATGACGAGACTGGTACCCTTAATCCTGTCGTCGCTTTCTGCCCAGACCCAGATGCGGAAGTAGTCGCCAATGGTGCCCTGTTCCTCGTACGAGAGCTCACGTTCTTCAAACTCAGGGTACCTGAGGTTCTCCGCCTCTACCTTGAAGCCAGCCTCGACAACGTTTTTGTAGACCATTTCAGCGGGGACGGGATGAAACTGCCAGTGGACGTGAATGTTGCGCTGGCGGCTGATCTCCCAGGTGATGGCACCGAGCTTCTGGTTCGACTTGGTAGAAACCATGGCTTGCAGGCTCTCGCGGAACCGGGTCATCTCCTTGTGGGTTCGCTCCGCATCTTCGGGGGAGTAGCTCTCTACGCCAGACTGGTAGATGGTCGGTGTGTGCGCATGGGGCGTCATGATAATGTGGCCTGGAAAGCCCAAGCCTTTCTCCTTGAAGGTCTCGGATGTGGCGAGAGGGCCCTTGGCAGTAGCTAGATAGCTGTCATCGCCGACAGTGGCGACCATGTGGGTGTCCAGGTTCGGGTTCGAGAGGCAGAAAAAGCAACGGTCAGGGCCGGGGGGAGGCGAGTGGTGACGGCCTCGCTTGTTCCCGCGGCGATTACGGCGTCCGTCGTCATCTCCGTTGCCGAAGCGGCTGTAAGAGCCCTCCTCTTGCGCGCGTCTCTTGGGCTTCCTCGGGTTGAACGGAGTGAAAGTCGCCCCAGCAGGGCGCTCTACCGAAGTCTCGTTGAGCTGGATTGTAAAGGCGTAGAGCGCCTTGGCCTTCGCCGCATTGCCGTAGGGAGCCATAGAGATGAAGCGAGTGACCGAAACATCCTCGCTTCTTTCCTCGGTGGGATGGAAGAAAGGCTCGCGTTCGTAAAAGAACTCAGCGGGAGAAGGAGAAAAGTGGTAGCGGGGCTTCAGGGTAGAGCAAAGATCCGCGACCTCCGCTGTGCTATCAATGATCGCCTGGTTCTCGGGGGAAAGAGCGGCCTTGGAGTTCGTCCAGACACCGGCAGGCCAGACTGCCGTTAGCAGAATATCGGCCTTGTTCGCTCCCTTCAGCGACTTCGCATCGTCGGCAGTGTGGAAGGGCAGGTGCTGTTCCTTCGACTGCCCACCAACGACTTCCTTATCAAGCTTTCCACCCAAAGCAACGATTCTCACACCCTCTGACGTCTTCGTGATGCTGCGCTTGCCAAGGAAGTGGAGGTTCTCGCAGATTTCCTCATCAACCTCGATCTTGGCGACAATTCGCGGAGGAAGGGGCGCCGTTCCAATAGTGAAGTAGGTAGGCAAGGGCACCTTGATTTCGCCGTTGAGAAGGGACTCGACGATAGCGTCGTCCTCTGCGCCGAAGAGGTTGCCGGTCACAATTGCGAAGCTGAAGCTGTTCTTCGCGTGGAGCGTCGCGACCTTGGAAAAGGCAGGCTGCAGCGAGCCATTGAGGCTGCCTAGCACAATCCTGTAATATGTTAGCGCTCGTATAAACCTTCGCGACTCACAGAGTCATCTCAGTAAGTACTTACACCTTGGGTGCAGCCATTGCGCCTTGCTGATTCGAGGTGTGATGGGTTCGTGTGGTTGTTGATGGAAGCTTGAAGCTGGAAAGATGCGACTGGGAGATGCGCGATGAAGTAATGTGGATCTCTATGTAGGAGAATTATGATTGGCGGAGGCCCGCTTTTGATATTCTTATCGTCTTATCGATGTGGACCGAGCTTCGCCCGGCAAAAAAAAGTTCAAATCTTTCTGGGCAGCTTTGAAGCGTCGGCGGGGAACTTTTTTTCGCGATCAATCAGTGAAGCTGGGAGGCGAAGACGACGGGTTCCTGCGCATTCCGCCTGTCAACGCACCCAAGATGCCTTCCACTTCATCTGGACGTATTACAAAGTCCCGAAAGGGCAAATACTCAACACCACATCAAAAGAACCACCGATGGGAGTCCTTCGCGACCAAGGTCTCCAAACTACACTCGCTCGATCCCCTACGAAAGGTCCGCCGACATGATCTCGACGAAGAAGACCTCGAAGCGACGACCTCCTACTTCCGAACCGGCCTGCAAAAATGGGGCGAGCTCAATGTCTCAAAAGCTTTCAGTGATTTCAAGAGGGTGGTCTTGCCGCTGAGCGAGAGTCTACCCCAGATTCTGCACTTCGAGAAGGACATCTTTGATGCGCTCGAGACGTCGATCGCGAAACAAGACAAGGACGCCTTGGAGCCTGTATTAGACCTCCTGACAGCTTTTGCGCACGATATCGGTACTAGGTTCGAAAAGTACTACGCCAAGTCTCTGGATCTTATCATCGCCATCGCCGCCAGACCGCAAGATGCCGATGTTATCGAGTGGACCTTTGCCGCTCTCGCCTTCTTGTTCAAGTATCTTTCGAAGCTACTAGTCCCAGATCTGCGGCCAACGTACGATGTCATGATACCGCTGCTAGGAAAGGCGCGCCACCCTCCTCACATCGCTCGGTTTGCAGCCGAGGCGTTGAGCTTTCTCATTAAGAAGGCAGCGGCACCAGCGAACCGAGAGACCGCTCTCGTCGCTATTGTTGAACACGCGAGCAACGACCTTCGCAGCACTGTCGGTGACCGCCAATTCCAACTGTACCAGGATGGTCTCATGACCATGTTCGCCGAGGCGATCAAGGGCCCAGGACACACCATCCACTCTACTGGACCGGCAATCTTCACAACACTCGTGAAAGCCATCCCCGAGACCGAGTCAGACCTCACGCCGACGGCAACCTGGACCGACCTTGTTTGCGGTGTCTTGACCAGCATCATCCACCACTCCAACGATAAGGACCTTGCGCTGGTCCTCGAAGCGATCCAAGACCACGTGCAGACAGCGCTGGCCGAGTCTAAGCCAAGCAAGACATGGCGATATGTGCCTTTAGTTAGGGTTCTCGGCACGGCTGCAGGAGTCCGCAGAGGGTCTCGCGTCAGCAATTGGCCTGTACTCGTCCAAAATTTGACGGCGATGCTGGATGCGATGGCACAGAACTCCCCGGAGGCAACAGATGATAAACTGAGCCTGATATGGAAGCACGTTGTCGTTAACGCTGCCATCGTCTGGCACCAGGCGCCGATTGACGCCCTGATTCCTTGCATCAAGGATTTCATGACTGCTCTCCAGAGGGAAAAGCTCATGAGATGGTACATTCCGTTCTGCGCCTACTTTTCGGAGTTGGACTCACAACGATTTCGAAGTCTTTTCCAGACCTATTTCCAGAGGTATGTCATGGATCATCATCTGTCATGTTTTGCATGCTAATAGTGATCAGGTTCATTGTTAGCCACTGGTCCGACGGTCGAAACGAGGATATGCTGTGCGTTTTCTTACCGCGCATGGTTAAGTCAGGCAGTCTGCCTTCGCCAGGGGGTAAGGAGACGTGCAATCTTCCGCGCAGCTGGCAGGACCAGATTGTGTCAAAGTTCGAGCGCCTCGAAGCGTCCCCTTTTCCCGAACGTGGAGCCTATGACAAGGACCCCCAAACATGGCGTGATAGGTGTCTGCCCAAATATTCGGCACTTCTAGATCTCCTTTACTCTACGACTGTTCACCCATCGGCAAGCGCCAAGATCGCAGAACTTCTGCTTAGGAAGTTGAGGCTCGCACTTAAACCATCATCCACGTTGGCATCGGATGAGGTGCACTTCAGCGTCAGCCAGGGCTTTCATGCGTACCTGCGCATGAGCAAGGCGGCTGGCCCGGTGGATTCGGCTCTCAGCCCGCTTCTACGGGCCGCCGTGCCTCGCTTCAGCCGTTCAGTCGGCTTTCTCGAAGCCTACCTTGAGTACGCCGAAGCGACCAAGAATCAGCCGCCGTCGGTCGACCGTCAGAGCACCGATAGCAGCGAGGGCTCCGGAGAGGAAGATCCTGTCGTCCAGGCACTTATCGAGAACCTTTCTGCTTCTTCTCATGAGCTTCGTCTCGCTTCTCTTAAGATTCTTCAGCAAATTGAGTCGACGCCTGATGAGCACTCCTGCCACACCCTTATGTTGGACATTGAGCAGACGCCCATGGAGCTTTCTACCATGAGAAATGTTGCAATGCATCTGCGCAAGCTTGGTCAAACCTACTCTCAGTTGAGCGAAAACTCTTGGCTCTTGAAGGCAGTCCCTTCCTTCATGTTCGGCATGTTGACAGTCAAGCTTTCGCCTTTATGGGACGATACAATTACCGCACTGAAGCTAGTCGGAGAAACCAAGACGGGAGCGGAGGCTATCTCAGACATGGCCTTCGACTGGCTGGAGACACCGTCGCCAAGGTGGTCAGGCCCTGGAAGCCAACCATCGCTTCAGGGCAGGGAACCCATCACTGACTTTGACTGCACCCATCTAAAGCAACTCTGGAGGGTGGCGAATGAGGTCGAACCTGTGGTCAACAATGCGGTAGATCTTATGCTCCAAGCCTTTGACGAGCAGCAGCAGACTGTCGAGGCCCACGCAACCAACGCTAGAGCTCAGGCAATCAAGGTCCTTACTGCAATGCCGTCGTCCGCTGAGAGACGTTCTCGCAAGCTGGTGCCCTTTTTCTTGCCTTGGGCTCTTGATGAGGATGACGCATCTGACGCTCAGGACGATGAAGAGGCTGAGTCCAATGGAGAGGACTGGTCACTCCAGGACCGCAAGGCACTCGTTGGTGTGTTTGCTCTGTTTATCGATCCAAAGTCTCTGTACAAGAGCGAGAAGGTGTATCGCGCCCTTCTCCACCTCATGCAGAATGGTGACATCGAGGTACAGAAGCAGGCACTGAAGGCCATCCTCGCTTGGAAGCAAAAGGGAGTCACGCCTTACAAGGAAAACCTGGAATATCTCCTCGACGAAGCCAGGTTTAAGAACGAGGTTACTGTCTTTCTGCAAAGCGACGAAGTCATTCGACCCGAGCACAGGGCCGAGCTTATGCCTGTACTGCTGAGACTCTTGTACGGAAGAACCATCTCCAAAAAGGGAGCTGCCAGTGGTCGTCATGGTCTGCAGGCTACGCGTTTGACCGTTCTGAGAAACCTGAGCGTGGAGGACATGGGAGATTTCTTGGACATCGCGACTGGCAGCCTGAAGAATGCCCGCGTTATTGATGAGTCCGGTTTCCGCTCCAGCCTGTTCGATCGGGAAATCCTCCCTCCTCGCAAGCAGGTCGGTTTCATGAACATGATGCTACCCCTTATCAACGAGCTCGGCGCCAACGTCGAGCCTTACGTCGAGAGACTCTTGCATCCCATCTTGTACTGCTTGATCTCTGCTTGCCGGCGGCTCCGAGACACGACGATCCAGGAGGATGAAGAGGACGAAGAACCCACCGAGGCCTCTCAGGATTCTCTGTACAAGGACATTCGGCAAACCGGCTTGAAGTGTGTCATTTCTCTATTCCGCAACGCGCAGGATTTCAACTGGTCACCATACTCGGAACCCATCGTCAACGAGGTCATCGTCCCCAGGACCGAGAAGTTGCCTATTGAGACCGCGCAGTCGATTTCTGGTATCATGCAGCTGCTTTGGACATGGTCTCAGCTCCCCAAGGCTGCGCTGTTCATGTCAATCAACGCCCAGATTCTACCAAAGGTTATCGAGTGCGTTTCGGTGCCGAAGGCCAAGGAAAACGTCAAAGTCTTTGCCCTCAGCATCGTTCGCAACCTGTTCAAGCTTGCACAGGCTCCTGCCCAGGAGTCCGAGTTTAACGAACTTATCCGCGACGAACTCATTGATGCGAACATGGAGCTGATTTTGAGAACCATCACCACTACGCTAGAGGCGGAGATGGGCAACGAGCTGCTGGAAGCTTGCATCGAAACTATTGTCGAGCTCTCTCCCATGGTTGAAACGTCCGAGAACGTTCAGCAGACCCTGGATATCTCAACTAAACTCCTCAACCAGCCCGCTCGCAAGGTCAGTCCCAAAGCCAAGGGCAGGATTCTACTCATCCTTGAACGTTTCATCAACATCCTGGGTGCTTCCGAGGCGGAGGATACGACTGCCAATATCGCCATCTACGAGACTCTGGCTTCCCTATTCAGCTACTTCAAAGACAGAGAGAACAGAACGTCACTGGCTCGTGTCCTTACGGCCCTTGCCATCAAGGATGCTACTATCCAGGAGGTTGCCGAGTTGTGCAGCGCCCTCAACGCGTTCGCACCCGACCGCATTGATGAGCCGGACTATGACAAGAGACTCAAGGCCTTTACTCAGATCACCAACAAGGAGACGCCGTTTACTGCCAAGCAGTGGCTCGCGCTTCTGCACAACTTGATCTTCTTCATTCGCAGCGATGAGGAATACGGCATCCTTGCGTCAAACTCTGCAGACGGTCTCCGAAAGTTCATCAGCGAGGTAGCGGCTTGCCAAGACGAGGTCTTAAAGGCCGCGTTTGACAAACAAATGAGGGACATTGTCCTCAAGTCAATCTACTCCGGAGCTTGCGAGGAATCGGCTACTGTTAGACGTGAGTATCTCAGAGTGTTCGGACACCTCATATCACAGATGCCTACCTGGGAACCTGTGGCGGATTTGAAGGGCTTCCTCAGTGGCGATATTGATGAGGACACCACCGAATTGCCCTTTTTCTTCAACATTCTCAGCCCCGCCACCTCCCGCCAATTGGAAGCTATTCGATTCCTCGAGACTGCCAATGAGGTCCACGAAATCGGCAGCCAGAACCTAGGCAAGTTCTTCATTCCGCTGCTGGAGCACTTCATCTTCGGCCGCGCATATGGCACCGACGATCAAGGGTTGGGTGCCCAGGCGACAACCACAATTGCAAATCTGGCTCTGTCTCTTGACTGGAAGACCTACCGTGTGATACTTCAGAGATATATCAGCTTCGTGGAATCAAAGCCTGATCTGCCGAAGCAGGTGAACAAACTGCTTGGCAAATTCAGCGATGCTCTCGTCGTCTCTGTGGAATCCAAGACCACTGACGCTGAGCCCATGCAGCTGGACGGTTCCGAGGCGGCCACCCCCTCCGACTTGAGACTTGCTCGCACCGTTCCTGCACAGGCGAAGCTTAGCACCGACGTTAGCAACCTTTTCCTTCCTACCTTGATCAAGCACTTGCATGAGAAGGATGAATCCGAGGTTAGCTACCGTGTGCCAGTCGGTGTTATCATCGTCAAGCTCATGAAGATCCTCCCATCCGATGAAATGGGCCAGAAGCTCGCTGGTGTTCTCACAGATATCTGCCACATTCTCCGCAGCAAGTCTTGGGAAGCCCGTGAGATGGCCAGAGACACCCTGGTGCAAATCGCTTCAGTTCTAGGCCCGACCTACTTTGGCTTCATTTTGAAGGAACTCCGCGGTGCGCTCAAGCGAGGTTACCAGCTCCACGTTCTCTCGTACACTCTTCACTCCATGTTGCTCAGGGTCATCCCGGAATTTGAGCAGGGTGATCTCGACTACACTCTCTGGTCCATCGTGGCGGTTATCATTGATGACATCTTCGGTGCTGCTGGTCAAGAGAAGGATGCTGAGGGATACGTCAGTGAGATGAAGGAGGTCAAGGCCAGCAAGTCTCAGGATTCTATGGAGCTCATTGCTAAGTCTGCCTCCGTCAGCCAACTCGTCACACTCGTGCACCCTCTTCGATCTCTTCTCTTGCAAAAGGTCGACCTAAAGCTGGTCCGCAAGATCGATGCGTTGTTGGCAAGAATCACCGCCGGTCTGCTGCAAAACCCTGCAGCAGAGAGCCGCGACACGCTGGTCTTCTGCTACGAGGTCATCCAAGAAGTCTACAAGAGCCAGCAGCCAGAGAAGGCACCGAGGATTGATCCGCGCCTCAAGAAGTATCTTTACCAGAAGGGCGTGAAGAAGGACAACCATGGTACCGCGGGCAAGTACACCTACAAGCTGATCAAGTTTGCCTTTGACATTCTGCGAGCCGCCTGGAAGAAGCATGATAGCTTGCGCACTGCAGCGAACATCACTGGTTTCGTCCCTATTATTGGTGACGCGGTCGTGGGCGGCGAGGACGACGTCAAGGTTGCTGCTTTCAAGCTGCTCAGCGTCTTGGTCAGAGTTCCTTTCAATAACGAGGACGATGAGAAATTGTTCAAGGTCGCCACCAGGGAGGCCTCGAAGAGCATTTCAATGTCAACGTCCACGACTACAGACCTCTCCCAGGCCGCGCTGAAGTTCCTTTCCGTCATCCTCCGGGAGCGCAAGGACATTCCTGTCAAGGAGGCACCGATCGACATGCTCCTGGGCAAGCTCAAGGAGGACCTGACCGAGCCTCTCTACCGCCACGTCACCTTCAACTTCCTTCGCTCTGTTCTCGAGCGCAAGATCGAGACTGCCGTTGTCTACGATACCATGGACTACGTTGGTACCGTCATGATCACCAACGACGATCAGAATACGCGAGACTTGGCTAGAGGTGCCTTCTTCCAGTTCCTCAGAGACTACCCTCAGAGAAAGGCCCGCTGGGTGAAGCAGCTCAACTTCATCGTTGCCAACTTGACGTACGAGCGAGAGGGCGGCCGCCTGTCCGTCATGGAGGTCGTCCATCTCCTGTTAACGAAGTCGGCAGATGATTTCGTGCAAGAAGCTATCTCCACGTGCTTCCTGCCTCTAGTCATGGTCCTCGCCAACGATGACAGTGAGAAGTGTTGCCTGGCCGCCGGAGAGGTGCTCAAGGAGATGTTCCGCAAGGCCGATAAGGAGCGTATGCAGAACTTCATGGCGCTTCTGCGTTCCTGGATCGAGCAGGATGACAACGCCGCCGTAACGAAGCTGGCTCTCCAGGCTTTTGGGTTCTTCTTCGAGGCCAGAGAGCCTTCGCCCAAGCACAAGAAGGAGCTGGACCTGGTTCTTGGCAAGATCGCGGAGATTGTCGGGACTGGTGACATCCGCGTCGCCGACGAGGATTTGATGAACACTGTCCTTCACGACGTGCAGATCCTGGCTGAGAGATACCCTGAGAGACTTCTTGGTTCGGGATCTAAGGATCTCTGGGGCGATATCCGCGTATGCTTCACGCATCCTGAGAACTCCGTCAAGTTGAGCACCGCCAAGGTTCTCAGCGCCTTCCTCGCCGACTACGCCAGCAAGGCGGCCAAGGCAGGAGAGACGCTCAAGGGGTCTCACGGGCTGGATCTTGATTGCGAGGATATCGAGGAGCTGGTGAGGTTGACCATGTACGCGTTGAGAACTCCCGAGATCGAGGACACTCTCGCCACGGAACTCACTCAGATCCTGGTGTTCCTGGGTCCTCGCCTGCCCGTCAAGGTGCAAAACGTGCCGGAAGCCGAGACCCTTGGAGACAGAGACGAGCAGGAGGCCGAGGAGGACAGAATCGAAGAGCACCGCAAGGACCTCCAATACCTCTTCTGGAAGCTGTCCTCTCTCCTGCGCAAGGACGTCCGCCCCAAGTCGAGCGCCATCACACCCAAGGTCGTCGCCATGGAGGTCTTGGAGACAATTTGCCGCCGCGTGCCACAGGAGCATCTCGAGCCCTCGTTCAAGACCATCCTGTACCCCCTGCAGAATCTGACGGACCCCAACATCCCCGTGCCCTTCTCGAACGACGAGCAGTTCAAGGCCAAGCTGGACGGCTTGAAGAACAGGGCGCAAATCCTCATGGACTCTCTGCAGAAGAAGTTTGGCACGAGCGAGTACACCAAGACGTTGCTGGAGATCAGAGAGGAGGTGCGCGAGAGGAGACAGCAGAGGTCGAGCAAGCGCAAGATCGAGGCGATTGCGCAGCCGGAGAAGTACGGCCGGGACAAGAGGAAGAAGACGGAGAAGAAGAAGGAAAAGAAAAAGGTCCGCAGCGCCGAGCACAGGGCGGCCAGGACGGCGTACAAGGGGTGGTAATTACTAAGTCCGTACGAAGACTGCATTGTATGGCGTTCTCGGTGGGAAAAAAAGGATGCGAAGATATGCATGGTGTTTTATTTTATAGTACATGGGCTAACGTTGCCCGCTCATATGTGAGATTCTTTCATCTATTCTATTGTTACATTCCGTCTTCATCTCGTCGCCCAGAAGTGTGTGGTGTTGGGTATCCAGAACGCCGTCTCCATGCAATCGTGTCATACCCCGACGGCTCCAAGCCGTCTTTTGTTTGGTCCAAAACATCGCCCCCAAATATCAATGCTGTACAATGTGACAATTTGTTGTTCCGTCCATTATGACGACTCTTCCTTCTTGGCCTCGCCAGCCTTGGCCCCGGCCTCGGCCTCTGTAGAGCCCTCGTCGGGGTAGAACTCAATGTCGCCGTCCTCGCCGAGCGTGCCCCTCTTCACCAGCCTGCCCTTCTCGCGCATGAGATCCTCGACGGTGACCTTCTTGTCGCCAAAGATGCCGAGGTGGTCGCTGATGACGTGGCGGTTGCGGCAGCCGGGGCAGGTGATGAGGACGGAGCCGTGGTGGTAGCCCTGCTTGGAGACCTTGTGGCGGGAGCGGGTGTTGCAGGGCACGCAGGTGAAGTCGAGCTGGTAGTGCGGGTTCGACTCGAGACGGATCTGCTGCTCGGTCTTGCCCTCGAGGTCGCGCGCGGCTTTGGGTTTCGGGATGGAGTGGGCGAGGCGCGCAGCGACGGCGGGTTGGAGGGGTAGGCGTTGAGAGAAGGCTCCTTGGGGGATGAGGCGCATGATTGGGGAGGTGGTTGGGCGGGCTGTTTGGCGCAGCAGAGGCGCTAATCTTGTGAATGCTGAGCGCGAGGCCATTTTGGGGATTTGTGGTTGTCGCGGGGGTGTTGAGGCAGGGGCTGCTGGCGTTGGTGGTTTAGGTGGTGGGTGAAGCTCTTAAGTGCAGTAACTGGAGCTTTGGTCGCAAAAAAAAAAGTCCTGGGAATGCCGTCACTGCTCTTCGAGTTTCCAGAATCCCAAGCCCACTGTATTACTCCGTAAAAAGATTGAAACGGACAAGCGCCACCTGTGGCGCTCCGATATGTGGCCCAGCAGGGGAAAGTCGACGAATCAGGGTCCTACAGTCCTACGCAGCTGGCCCAAGCGTCTTGAAACTGGGATAAGGATGGAAATTGATTGGGTCCGACAACCCGGTTGCGCCTTCCGCCTCGTGCGCGCGGACCATCCCGGCTTCGGGGGTGGTTTTGTGTGCTGAGCAGTGCAGTGCAGCCTTGCTTTCTTTCCCACGCTCATTGTGAACTCAACCTAAACAACAGCCTGTACTGTCTGCGATGCCTTGTTCAATACCTCCTCCTTCGATCCTTCCTGTCGCGATACCCCTCCTGCCCTGCGCGAATGAGGCTACAAAGACGAGCTAGGACTTTTTACTTCCCTTCGCTTCCTTCGACAACCTTCTTTCAGCGCAACACTACTACAACTACCACTTCTTGCCCTCCACCACACTTTCTGAGAAAGCTACCCCGCCGCCACTTACTCAGACGTCCCGCGAATAGCTGCTTCGACCTGAAACGGTCAACCACAGCACGAACTCCGATAGTTTTTTTCCTTACGCACGATACACCGATATCGATAACCACACGCGATGATTTCTGGCAGAGGTGGAGGAGGTACGGCCATGCGGGCTGGGCGCATTCGGCCCCCGCGCCGCCCGGGCAGAGTAAGTCACCCCAATATGTCACTGCGGGAAGGAGGTTGCGACGTGCTTGATTCTGGAGCAAGATCTCTCTCAAAAAGTGGTCTCAAGCTCTTCGATACCTATTTGTTCGCCCCTATTTTTTTTTTCTCTCGAACCGACATTGCCGTGCTCAGCATGCTTCATGTTTGCGAGTTTGGGCCCTGGCTGGGTGTAGACACCAAACGGGTCGAGAGGGGCCACCCGGTGGCCGCACATCCCGATGAACCGGGCTAACAGGATGGATAGCTCACCTCAGGAGTCGACACGAACGACTTCGAGCAGTGCTGGGAAACCCTGAAGCAAGCCCTCACCGACATCCACAACCAGAACTGCAGTACCCTCTCCTTCGAGCAGCTTTACCGAGCTTCGTACAAGATCGTTCTTAAGAAGAAGGGCGAGATGCTGTACGACCGCGTAAAGCAGCATGAGGAGCAATACTTCTCCGAACATGTCATTCCCGACATTGACAAGCTCGTCACCGCCAACCTCGTCAGCGCTGCTATGGGCGGCTCGGCTACCTCGGTGAACGAGCGACGCAAGATGGGCGAGTACTTCCTCAAGGGCGTGAGGGCCTCGTGGGACCACCACAACACCTCAATGAACATGACTGCCGATATTCTCATGTATCTCGACCGCGGATATACGCAAGACGCCCGCCGCGCGTCCATCTATACTGCGACGATTGGCTTGTTCAGAGATCACATCCTCCGAGCCCACCTCAACTCGAGCGGCGAATACACCGTCTTCGACATTCTCAACTCAGTCATTTTGGACCATATCAACATGGAGCGGGACGGAGACAATATTGATCGGCATTTACTGCGCAATATCGTCCGAATGCTGGATTGTCTTTATGAGTCGGATGAGGAGAACGAGTCGGAGAAGCTGTATCTCACAACCTTCGAGCCGGCGTACCTCCAGTCCGAGCGGGAGTACTACAAGCAAGAGTGCGAGCGCTTGCTCCGCGATGCCGATGCTGGCGCCTGGCTTCGGCACACGCAACGCCGCCTTGCTGAGGAGAACGACCGATGCGACACCACCATTCATTATGAGACGAGGGAGAAGTCGATTAAGGTTGTTGAGGAGGAACTGATCTCGGCGCATCTGGACGACTTTCTGAATCTTGAGGGCAGCGGACTCAAGTCTATGGTCAACTATGATCGCGAGGAAGAGCTATCCATTCTTTTCAAGCTCGTCTCAAGGGTCGACCCCAAAAAGACATCGCTAAAGACGATTCTGTCCGCCCGTGTCGTTGAGCTTGGTCTCGAGATTGAGCAAATTCTCAAGGATACGAACTTTGCTACGGCGGCTGCAGGTGACGGCGAGGAGGGCGACGGCGCCGAGAAGGCCAAGACTCTGAGCTCATCGGCCCAGCAGACCGCTGCTGCCATCAAGTGGGTTGACGATGTACTGAAATTGAAGGACAAGTTCGACAATCTGTGGAAGAAATGTTTCCAGGAAGACCTTATCATCCAGACCGCTCTCACGAAAAGCTTCTCTGATTTCATCAACATGTTCACCAAGAGCTCTGAATACGTCTCACTTTTTATCGACGACAACTTGCGCCGCGGCATTCGGGGCAAGACTGAGACCGAAACCGAGGAGGTGCTGGAGAAGGCCATTACTGTTATTCGCTACCTTTCCGACAAGGATCTCTTTGAGAGGTACTACCAGAAGCACCTCGCCAAGCGTCTCCTGCACAACAAGTCTGAGAGTCACGACGTGGAAAAGTCGATGATCTCGCGAATGAAGCAGGAACTTGGCAACCAGTTTACTGCCAAGTTTGAGGGCATGTTCCGAGACATGGAGTCATCCGCCGAACTGTCTTCTGGCTACAGAGATCACATCAGGGGTCTCGGCGACGTCGAACGTAAGCAGATCGACCTTGCCGTCAACATCCTGACGACCAACTCGTGGCCTCCCGACATCATGGGACGCAACTCGCAGTTTGCCGATGGCGCTGGCTGCAACTGGCCAGATGAGATCAAACGCTTGCAGGACAGCTTGCTCAAATTCTATCTCACTAACCGTAGTGGTCGAAAGTTGACTTGGCTGGGCTCGACCGGTAGCGCAGATATCAAGATGGTATTCCCTGCTATCCCTGGTGGTAAAGGGCCGCTGTCGCGCGAGCGACGATATGAGCTGACTGTTCCGACGTACGGCATGGTCGTTCTCATGCTGTTCAATGAACTGGAGGAGGACCAGGCGCTGTCTCTGGAGGAGATTCAAGCCAAGACCAACATTCCCACACCCGATCTTACTAGAGTTCTTGCTTCTATCTCGATCGTCCCGAAGGCCAGAGTTCTTATCAAGGAGCCCGCTACCAAGTCAGTCAAGGCCGGAGACAAATTCAAGTTCAACAGTGCTTTCGTCAGCAAGCAAGTGCGCATCAAGGCTCCCATCATCAACGCTACGTCCAAGGTCGAGGGCGATGACGAGAGGAAGGCCACCGAAGAGAAGAATAACCAGACCCGTGCTCACGTCATCGACGCTGCGCTCGTGAGAATCATGAAGTACGCAATCCCGACAGCCTTCAGCTGTGGCATTGGCTAACATTCTATAGGCAACGCAAGGAGCTCACTCATACGCATCTCCTTAGTGAGGTCATCGAGCAACTCAAGAGTCGCTTCACGCCTGAGGTCACCCTCATCAAAAAGCGCATCGAGGATCTGATTGTACGCGAGTACCTCGAACGAGTGGAGGACGTCTCGACCCCGACTTACCGCTACCTTGCTTGAGCTTTTCAAAGCTGTGACACAGTGAGCACGACGATGGAAATGATTATGATTTGAATAGAGGCATTTCGGGCTGCATCAGGGACGGTTAAGGATTCTTTCGGCATTGGCGTTTGGGGGGTATGTCGGTTGTTCAATAGCCACGCACGCACATCTTTGAGAAAAGTGGCCAGGTGGAGGGCTCGGGCAGTGAGCCTACCTCTCTGGCTTTTGAAGGCTTTTGGCTTTTCCATATGCTTCAGGAAGCAGCGGTTGGGGTTTGAACCGGCTGAAGATGGGTGAGACTCAAGCGGTTGTATATATTACTTTCGCATGTACGAATTTCAAGGGATCTTTTGCATGACTTCTATTGATATCTGTTCCCGTCCCTGTCCGTCATCCCTCGGCCATCATACGTTCCTCCATATTCTTGCGCACGGCAAGCATATCTGCACTCGTACGAAAAAGCGTCTGCTTCAATAGCTTTAGAAACATAGCTGGTGTTCGTGGTGAGCACATGCTTCGTCATTGCTAGGGCCGGCCAGGTATAAAACTCAAGAAGCATAGCTTCATAAACCAACCAGCAACAATTGGGTGGTCAAGATCGGACTTTTCCTGCGGTAGAGACACATCCCACGCCGCCTGTGCTGTTGTCTCTGGACCCCTGTGCTCCCGCTCAGCTCTGGGTCTGGACTCTTGATTACTTCAAGCGTATTTGGGATGGCAATACTTAGCCGGCGACGGAAAGGTTGGACGGGTCTGTACTTTCTGAAGGCTACGTTGATTCTGATCCGTGTTGTGGAGTACGACTCTTGAGAGCACTTATGATCGACACTGCTAACCTGCTAAGAGCACTTGAAAAGGCCATCATTATAGATTGTAATACCTGATGAATGCTCTTATAAGTACTGGTAAGAATTCACTCCGTTGTCGCTAACTATGTGGGATCCAGGCTCCCACAGAAGGGGGCCTCAGCATGGCCTGGAAAGATCGCCAGAGCGGTGAGGAGGCGAACAGTATATATATACGACTGAATTTGGACACAGTCTCAAGCGGTTGCAGCATGATCGCTAAAGCAAATAACCTGCGCCGATAGGAGCAAGGAATTCCTATGCATTACAAGACTTTGCTGCTGCCCTTTTGGGGAAGGGTATCTTTGAGAGTTGTCTGGGCTTTAGGAAGACAGGCCATGTTTAGGCAAATACACAGAGAAGGATAGCAACATTAGGGGATACTAGAGATGTGATAAGAGCAACCTCTTAAGAGACTGCACAGATGTGACCAGCTGCCCAGAGTGCTGCTCATCTTGCTCAACAATCAATTCAATGTCGCGTGAAAGGCAGCAACATCATTATGGATTTCTTTGACATAATCGTAATAAGATAGTCCTTTTATAGGGTGTATAGTATGCATAGAGCTTAAAGAATATAAAAAGGAGATGATATGCTAAAGACTGCATATAGTGCGCGCGAAACGTAATTGCTATATTTATTTATAGCCTTCTTAGTAGCTGCTCCATAAGCAGTCTCAACTGCATAGCACCCTCATCTGAGCAGCCTTAGAGCTAGTGTTCTTAGTAGCTATATCTAGAGTGAGCTTTTTTACAAATCTAAGTACTTATTAGTCACTATCTACAGTGTATTTGCGAATGAATATGTGAAGAACGCACGGGATATAAGAAGATGAAGAAGATGAGGAGTCTAGTGACTAAGGGAACAAAACACAATTGCTCAAAGCCACTGCTCAATCCGATACTTTGCTTAGTGTAAGACTGACGCATACCTACTAGAATACTGAGAGGCAGTTGGAGGATGGTCGAGGTGGAAAACCTGGTTTCAGGACAAGCTGGTCGATTCTGGGAGGACGAATCCATTGGACGCAAACCAGAGCTGTCGCTGGCCCCTTTCTGCCGAAACAAACATGACTGATTGCTGAGGCTGGTGAAACACCACGATGTGTGACCAGTGGAGACTAAGGTAGACATGCATGAAGACCGAACACAAACCTACCAACTCAGATTGTCTTGAACGGAGAATTCTCAAGATACTGTACAGGGGAGGCGGGGAAATCGCGTGGTGTCCCAAAGTTGGCAAAGTCTGTGTCATATACTGGTATTGCCACGAAAAGTTCAGCATGACAAATTTTGATGGCTTCATCCATCGCCCTCAGTAGACCTAAGGTATCAGCTCACTGCGTGATGACGCCAAGAACTGTTTATCATTGCAACATTAAATAGTTTCCCTTCTTTGACTTCACAGCTTGGTGCTCCCAGCAGGCCCATCAACCTCCCCAAACAACTCCATAAACGCCCCATGGACCTCATCTGTGAGATCGCTCGCCTGCAGACTCCTCCCCTTCTTCACGAAAGCCCGCCTCGAGCACTCCCTCGTGATAGCGCACCCCCCGAACGCAGCCAACCTCACCAGCTCCCCCTCCGCCAGCGTGCTGTCTCCCGCATCCCACAGCCCGTCGAGATACGCCTTCCTCCACCCCAAGAACGTCGCGATCGACCCCGTCAGCGTATCCCCCTGCCCGCCGCTCCTCTTCAGCCCGCCCTCGAGGTCGACGACGAACGTGTCTTCCCCGTTCGTGATGAAATCCTTCGCCCCCTTCTGCACGACCGTGACTCCCTCAAGCGCCCTCGCCAGCGCCTCGACCTTGGGCGTTTCCTTCTCTTCCTTCCCACCTGACGACGCGCCCTCCTTGGCCGCCGCACCCTCGTCGACCCCGAGAGCCTTGCACAGCCGCGAGAACTCCACCACGTTCGGCGTGAGCACGGCGAGCGCGTACCCCTTCACCAGCCCGGGGTCCTTCTGCACGAGCTGCAGCGCGTCGGCGTCGAGCACCAGCGGGATCGAGCGCTCCCTCGCGGCGCGGATGACGCGCGCGACGGTGTCCTGCATCAGCGGGTCGCGCCCGAGGCCGGGCCCGATGACGAGGACGTGGAGGCGGGCGAGCATCTCGACGATAGGCGCCGAGATCTTGTCCGGGTCCGTGGGGGCGTCTTTGCTGTCCTCCGAGGGGGACTGGCGCATCAGGGGGTGGACCATGAGGTTGGGCGAGTAGGTTTTGATGGTGGCTGCTGCGCCGGGGGTGCAGATTACGTGTGACTGTGCATGTCAGTCCCGCACCCAAAGGCGTGCGCAAGCTTGGACGGCGAAGATCGTGAGGGGATGTGAGATCGGGATCTTACCATATCGCAGCCCAGTCTGGCACTCGCCATGGCGGAGAAGTACGGTGCTCCCGTGTAGTCCACGCTACCGCCGATGACGGCGACGCGGCCCAACTGTCCTATGAAAGGACCGTCAGCCTGTTTTTCTACGAAAGCCGAGAGGTCCAACTTACCCTTATGGAACTTCTCCAGCATGGGCGGAATCATCCGCTGAACGCGGCCGAGGATCTCCTTCGTTGCGGACGACATGGCGGGGGCGGGGTCAGATGGCATCGCAAGCGCGAATGCGTGCAGAGTGAGCTGACGTGTAAATTAAGATACCGCAATGCAACAGACGGAAATGGCCGATGAGTAGTGACGCTGACCGTGGATCAAATTGCCGAGGGAAAAGGCGAGAGATCTCCGGATCTTGACGTTTGGATTGGGTTTGGAATTCGTACGAGGGGCGGCCGTTTGGCGAGTTGAGATCGGGAGCTCTGACAGGCGAATGATGTCACTTGCCGACATCTCCGACGTAGCTTCCAAAATCCACTCCGATGACAACTACTCGGAGAATACACAACTAACGCCCACTCTAGCGTTCATGCGTCAAAGTACTATTTGAATCTATTTCAACGCGTTTCTAAATTATTGTTGGAGATTCGCGGGTTTTCTCCCATTCCCTCGCGACTGCGAAGAAGATAGACGAGGAAGGATAGAGAAATGCGAGGAGGGACAATAACGACGACGACGACGACGACGACGACGACGACGACGACAATGACGACAAGAACAATAGAAACAAGGAAGAGGATGTGATACATTCGATCATGGTATAAATTTGCTTCTAAGTAAACATCCAAACTACCAGATAATCCGTTCGTCGCGCCCCAGACATTAGCATGTCACATAAGTTTTCGTAGTGCTTAAAAATTCATAAAAGATGCCGCTCGCCAATAATCCCCGCTTAAGCCTTGACAATCCTGCAAACCAAGTCCGAGCCGTCGACTGAGTCACCCTCCTTGACCTGGAGGGTGGAGACCTTGCCGTTGTGAGGAGCAGAGATGACCATTTCCTGGGTGGCATGTTAGTGTGTAAGTTACAGTCAGTATGAGCAGAGAAACTTACCATCTTCATGGCGCTGAGAACAGCAATAGGGTCACCCTTCTTGACATCAGATCCGTCCTTAACACGGAGCTCAACCAAGACACCAGCCATGGGCGCGCCGACCTGGCTAGAGTCGGAGGGGTCAGCCTTGGGACGGCTGACGTTCTCGACCGAGGCCTTGTTGTCGTCGACAGTGACTTGTCTGACTTCACCGTTCATCTCGTAGAACACCTCACGCTGGCCAGTGTTCTCGCTCAGGGGACCAATAGCAAGGAGCTTGAGAATGAGGACCTTGCCCTTCTCGAGCTCAACGTGGAACTCCTCGCCAATCTCGGGACGAGAGAGGAAGTACTTGGTGGGAAGGACGGACAGGTCGCCGTACTTCTGGATGAACTTCTTGTAGTCCTCAAAGACCTTGGGGTACATGACGTACGCGGCGATGTCGCACTCGGTGATGGGACCGCCGAACTTCTTGTGAAGGTCACGCTTGACCTTGGCGAAGTCGACGGGCTCAAGGAACAGACCAGGGCGCTTGTCCAACTTCCTACGGCCACGAAGGGCGTTGGAGCGGAGGGGCTCGGGGAAACCACCGTACGGCTGGCCCATCATACCCTCAAGGAACTCCAGGACGGAGCCGGGGAAATCGAGCTCGGAGGCACGGGCCTTGACGTCCTCAGCGGTGAGCTTGTTGGAGACCATGAACTGGGCCAGGTCACCAACGACCTTGGAGGTAGGCGTGACCTTGACAATATCGCCGAGGAGATCGTTGGCATGCTCATACGCCTTCTTGGTCTCAGCCCACTGCGTTCCAAGACCCAATTGAGATGCTTGGAACATCATGTTGGTGAGCTGACCACCGGGGATCTCGTGCTCGTACACCTCGGGGTCAGGGCCAGCGAGGTGAGCCTCGAAGGGCGAGTAGAGGAGGCGCAGCTGCTGCCAGTAGGTGTCCAGAGCGCGGACGTGGGCGGGATTCAGACCAGGGTCGAGATCACTGCCCTCAAGGGAAGCAATGATGGCGTTGATGCTGGGCTGAGAAGTCATACCGGACAGACTGTCGGTGGCAGCGTCGACAGCATCGGCACCGGCCTGGGCGCAAGCGACCATGGAGGCAACACCCGTACCGGCGGAGTCGTGGGTGTGGACGTGGATGGGAAGATCAGGGTACTTCTTGCGGATTGCGCCAACCAACAAAGTGGCTGCATGGGGCTTGAGGACACCGGCCATGTCCTTGAGACCGAGGACATGGATGTCGAGGGCGACCAGCTTGTCGACCAAGTTGAGGTAGTACTCGAGGTTGTACTTCTTCTTGGGGTTGAGCACTGAAAACTCGTTAGCAAACATGACAACGGGCATGAATAGAACACAGGGTAAACTTGCTGTCTCCAGAAATGCACACTGTCCCTTCAACGACACCTCCAGCCTTGTGAACCGCCTTGATACCGACCTCGAGCTGGTCGATGTCGTTCAGGGCGTCGAAAACACGGAAGATATCGACACCATTCTTCTTAGCCTGCTCGACGAAGTGGTCGATGGCGTTATCGGGAAGGGACGCATAGGCCACACCGTTAGCTCCACGCAGGAGCATCTGGAAGGGGATGTTGGGGACTGCCTTCCTCATGCGGCGGAGACGGTCCCAGGGGTCCTCGTACAGGAAGCGGTAGGCAACATCGAAGGTGGCACCTCCCCAGCACTCCAGAGCGTACAGGTTGGACAGAGCGTGGCTGGTCTCCTTGGAGATGTTCAGGAGATCAACGGTACGCACACGGGTAGCCAGAAGCGACTGATGGGCATCACGCCATGTGGTATCCATCAGAAGGCAACCCTTGTTGGCGCGAACAGCCTTTGCAAACGCCTTGGGGCCCTGCTCGACGATGATTTGTCTCCATCCCTTCTTGCAGGGCTGGGAAACATCGAGCTTGGTGCCGTCCTCCTTGAGAAGCTCAGGCAGGATGATGTCGCCCTTGAACTTTGGCTCGCCAATCTGGCCCTTGATGCTGCTGCCATTGACGGCAACGTCACCAAGGTAGGCAAGAAGCTTCTGCGCACGGTTCTGGCTGCCAATGAGGTCGAACAGCTGAGGAGTGTCGTCGATGAAGGTCGTCCAGCAGTTGCCATCGATGAAGGTAGGGTGCGTCAGCAGAGACGCAAGGAAAGGAATGTTAGTCTTGACACCGCGGATACGGAACTCGACCAGAGCACGGAGAATCTTTCTGCGAGCAATCTCGTATGTTGAGCCGTGGCAAGTGCACTTGACCAACATGGAGTCGTAGTAGGGAGTAATGACGGCACCGGCGAAACCGTTACCACCGTCGAGACGGACACCGTTACCACCGGCGGAGCGGTAGACCTCGATCTTGCCAGTGTCGGGGGAGAAGCCCTTTGCGGGGTCCTCAGTGGTGATTCTGCACTGGATGGCGAAACCTCTGGTGGAGATGCGGTCCTGTGTCAGACCAAGCTGTTGCAGAGTAGCGCCAGCGGCAATCTGGATCTGGGCCGCCACGATATCGATACCCGTGATCTCCTCAGTGATGGTGTGCTCGACCTGGATACGGGGGTTGATCTCGATGAAGTAGTACCTGTTCTGCTGGTCGACCAGGAACTCGGCGGTACCGGCGTTGCGGTAGTTGACCGACCTGGCCAGCTTGACAGCATCGTTGAGAATAGCATCGCGAGTCTCGGTGGGGAGATCCTTCGCCGGGGCAATCTCGACGACCTTCTGGTGGCGACGCTGGACGGAACAGTCACGCTCGTACAGGTGGACAATGTTGCCGTGGTTGTCACCGAGGAGCTGGACCTCAATGTGCTTGGGCTTGTCGAGGAATCTCTCGACGAAGACGGTGCCGTTGCCGAAGGCAGACTTGGCCTCGGAGGTGGCTCTCTCGAAGGACTCCTTCAAGCTCTCCTGCTCGCGCACGACACGCATGCCACGACCACCACCACCGTAGGCGGCCTTGATGATGATGGGGAAACCATATTGATCGGTGAAGCTCTTGACCTCCTCAAAGGTAGCAACGGCGCCTTCGGTACCGGGGACGACGGGGACATCGGCAGCGATAGCGAGCTTTCGGGCGGAGACCTTGTCGCCTAGCGAGTCAATGACATCGGCCGTAGGTCCGACGAACTAAAACGGGCCCCGAGTCAGTGGATTGTCAGATTTTAGGGTATGCTACAGAATCTCTTACAATTAGGCCGGCCTTCTCGACGTTGCGCGCGAACTCGGCGTTTTCTGAGAGGAAGCCGTATCCTTGAGCGGTGGATTAGCACGTGTCAGACTGGTGGCTTCTTTTTTTGGTGCTCTTACCTGGGTGAATCATTTGGGCGCCATGCTCGACGGCAATCTTGATGATCTCGTCTCCAGCGAGATAAGCACCGACCGGGGTGTATTGACCGCGCTTGCCAATGACGTATGCCTCGTCGGCCTCTGTGGAACAATGGTTAGAGGGGGACAGAGAGGAGAAGCATCTGCGTGAATAACATACTTTGTCTGTGCATGGAGAGACGGTCCTCATAACTGCGATATTTAGTATGCGAAACTTGATTCGAGCTAGGCGACGTGTTTTACCTGAAGACAGCGATGGTGTGCAATGACAGCTCGTGGGCCTACGGAGAGTTAGCGAGTCGTCGCCAGATGTGATGATGCAGCCGGTTGGGTAGCTTACAGTTCTGAAAATCTATACGGATGGAAAAGTGAGCATTGCAATTCTAGATAGTACCTTGAGCGTCGAGGAGATTCAACATACACGAATGGCTGGACGACGGTTAGCTTGCGTGAGTCAGGGCCGGATGAATGGATGTACTTACGAATTTCACCACGGTTGGCAACTGGAGGCATGAAGACATTGGTCAGCGCAATTCTCGAGGAAATGGTCCAGAGAGCTCTCTGGAGCTTCGAAACAGTTCAAAGAGGGTCCAGCTTACCCAGGATCTTCTTCAGGTGCATGATGCTCGAGTTGGCGCGAATGTGGTGGATAGTCTGGGGGTCCTTCTGGACCTCCTCGACATCACCCTCCTCGAAGACATCGTTGAATGTGGGCTGCGTCTGGGCCATGATGGGCAGTTGTGCAGCGTGTGGGAAGGTGTGAGGAAAGAAGGAAGAGAGTTTCGAGAGGGACAACGGTCTATTTTGAAGGGACCGAGGGGCAGGGAAAGCTGTTGAGGTCTCAAGTGCGAGACAATTGCGTCGGCTCTCGGTTGGCGGGGTGGTTTGGTTTGGGTCTGGTCTAGGTTGGTGGGGTTCTCCCAGGTTTCCAATCCCAAGCTTTTAGACGCAACAAGCTCGTCGGACGTGCCGCTTGCTTGGGGGGTGTGTGGTCTGGTCTCTGGCCGCCTGTCTTTCAGGTGCAGATCAGGCGCGGCAGCAACAGATGCGGCGGCGGCGGGTACAAGGGTCAGGGGGAACAGAGTCCAGATGAGCCGAAGCACCGAAGTAGAGAGACGCGCCGTGTGTGGTGGGCTGAGAAGTTGAGCCGACGGGGTTCGATTCGACGGGGTCCTGGACTGAGAGGACGTGGATAGAAAGCCGAGGGGTAGCTAGGGAAGCTTGCTGGCTCTTTGCCGGGATTGGAAGAGAGCTTCGATGACAAGCGAGCACAGCTCTTTCTCTCTTTCTTTTCTGCGCTCTAACACCCGTCCGACCGAAGGGTACGGGAGTGGATGTCGGTGGGTGGGGGGGTATGACGGTGGTGGATGCGAACAAGCAGTGGTATCTGGGGGAGCACAAACGACGATGTAATACTATGTACGCAGCAGCAAGAAGAGCAGCGGCCGGCGGACAGATGGCGGAGGACGAGGAGAGGAAGAGGGAAAGGACGGGATGAACACGAAGCTCGTGGGATGAGGGGATTTTATTTGTATCTGTCTGGGTTGGTGCCAAAAAGGTAAATGGCATGTCTGTCAGTCCTTTTCTTTCCTCGTCAGGGCTCGTCTCCTGGTAGGTACACCCTGGGCAGCAGGAGAGGAGACCAGACCAGACCAGACCAGATCCATCTGAGAGGGCCATGTCCATTCATCGAGTTCAGACCAACCTAAAGATGGCATTGGTACTGGGGCTGGCAACGCAAGAAAAGGCCGACCACTCCGCGAGACGTGGTGTCGACTGCGTGAGGGAGTGGTGAGAAAGTAGAAACCGACTGGCGACGGCACCAGAGGCCCCTCCCCTGTAGCCCCTCGTCGTCATGAAGGAGGGGACCTTGTCTCCAGCAGCTAGCGCGAAGTAAAGGCATGCAGCCAGGTAGAGACGTATCTGGGTACCTCCATGTCGAGGAGCGAGATGCCGCGAGATGAGGTGCGTGGCAGCCAGCCAGGTGCATCAGATGGGAGGTGTAGCTGGTGGAAAGAGGACCAGAGGAGGGGGAGGGGTAGAGGGGTGTCGAGGTGGGTTTGCGTACCGCGGTACAATGGAAGTCCCAAGTCGAAGTCCCATCCCAAAGGCTAGACAGGTACGTACCGGACCTTCCTTCCCTTCCTTACCCTCTCCAGCGGACCTCTCACCTCTGGCTGCTGGGACGGGAGCTTAGGCCACCCTGCGATAGCAGCTGCCCACTCAAAACAGCACGCTTTGTCGCGGCTACTTTTTTTTTCTCTCCTCTCTGTCCCAGGACTCATCACTCTGAGAATGCAATGGCATGTCTCGCCGGCATTCGGCGTCTGTCACTCTCCCACCTGACGACAGCGATGATCACGCTGCTGTGTCCCGTACATTTCATCGAGCATCCTTTGCCTCAAAGGGCAATGCACTTAGTCAATCTTTCAATAGACTGCCTGTCCTCTGGTTGCTGCCCATCGTCTAGCTGACGACCCCGGAGCCCAGATCCTGGTAGCGTAGCGTGCGGATACATGTGAAATCCCAACCTGAGATGGTGATACCTCTTGGCTTCGCAATGCCCCGAGAGCAGCCCTGAAGCCCTGAGAATAGCAGCAAGCCCCCCCCCGCCCATCCTTGACCGAAAGATACCGCATGTGTTTCCACGGTTGAGATGCCAGCAGCTGCCCATGCCCAGCCTCTCTCTCACTCTGAGTCTCCCCGGCGGGCCGGTGCCTTGACCGCAGCTCCTGAGACAGTTGATGAGAATGCCCAGAGATGGGATCTGCAATCAACAACAACGAAACAAAACAGAAAGCGGCACCTTGATATCTATAGACTAAACGTCAGCACCGCCGCACATTGACTCAGGCCCAGATCCACGCCAGATACGAGGGTGTATTCGCCGTTGAGACGCCAGCGCTTGCCATGTCAGTTTCCCCCTCAAACACGACCTCGACTTAGCTACCTCGCAAGTGACAAGTATTCGTGGTAGTAAATCTAAAAGTAAAAAGGCGTTGATGGCGGGGTCGCAAAACACCGCTAAACCCCAAGCAATTGGCCAACCACAGCTCGCCGATACAAAACTGCTTTCCTCCGGTTTGACTAACAGATTCCTGGAAGCAACAGAGCCAATTGCGGAACAGCGACAATGGCACTTGCAGACTGCATTGGAGGGAAAATCCAACCTGCAGAGAGGGTCAGGAAAGCAGCAACTGCCTTATCGTAATTACTTGCTTGAAAGAGCCTTCCTGAGGTGCCTAAGAGGAAAGACCGGCAGCCAGGCGTACCTGACTTGCAAAGCAAAACTAAACCTATTGGATTGGCAAGACACGCCGAGTGCCGGTGTCTTGCACCTTCCCTACCCCCAAGCATAAGCCTTAGCATTCATTCTGCAAGTGGTGGCGCCTGTCACAAGGCAGGGAAGGTTTCATGCACCAAAAACACTACACTGCACACCCTTCGTAAACCAAGATACCGACATAATTTCCCCAATCCCGAGAGAAATGCATCGAGCTCGGCAATCCTCGCAATCTCACGAGCTCTTCACGGGACTCCCCAGAGTCTGAACAGCCTGTATGGCCTCTCCCCGGGAGCGACCACTGCCGAAGGCCGAGGATAACACGGCTGTCCACCCGACTACACGGTCACGGATCGGACGTCCGCCTCTCTCGACGGCCTGACGTCCACCCAGCCCGTGCTTCTCTTCGGGACAACTCGAGGCGATATCAGTCGTTGCGATGAGGTTCTCGGGACGCCATTCCTGACCATTTTCGCCCCGCGGTCCAGCTCGTCGCAGAATGCGGGGTGCACGGGTTGACTTGCACAGGGTTCTGCCTTTTGTTTACCCCTTTGACGTCTTATTCTTTTCCAAACGGCTTCGCTGGGGAGAAAAACAATATCCGAAATATCGTCAACCTCGGCCTCTTGCACCGAGGGGCATCCCGCGAGACAGCGAGCGCCGGCTACCCTTCCGCCACCAACCACGCCAACCCTGGGATGGGATGGGCTGCGACACGGCAAGGCAGGCCACGCCGACCTTGGCCCGGACTAGCTACTGGAACCGCCAACCGCCGCCGCCGCGACCGCCCACTTCACCACCTTACGATGGACGTCCAGTTGGATCATCACTGGCCACATGTAACTACAAGACGGCAGCCATGAAGCCACTCGTTAGAAGCGCACCATCCCAGGCACAGGACCCAAATCGCCCAGGTCCCTCCGTCGAAACAAAACCGCGCAGCCCCCATATTACTCGAAAGTTATTCCCGGTCCACTGACTCTTGAGGCGAAATGCCCGTACCACGCTTGGCCTGGGTCTTGTGCCGTGTTCCCCAAGAGGAAGACGTCCCATGAAATCGGGCACGCCAGAGACTGCATCATCGGCCTTGAGCCGGTGCATCTGGAGGTGTAACTGCAACTCGCCATATCAACTATCTCGACTCGTTACACCGCCAAGGTGCCGTTTTGGATCTCACTTGTGCTGCAATGCAAGCCTGCGGGCGACTCGGCCAGATTATCCTGCGCAATTCAAGCCCAATGTTCCGGGTCGTTTCCAAGACTCTTGGCCCCCCATCGAAGCCTTGTCTTCCCCGTTTTCTCTTTTTGTCGCTAGATCCAATCGCGTCGATATCAAAGCGCGAGCGGCATTTGCAACAAGGTCAGAAAAAATTGTCTGCTCATCAGCCTAAACCCACCATGCCATACCATGGTGATGACTCCCCAACCACATCTGGATACTCCGACGTCGGCACTGCCGGCATCTGGTTTCCCAGGCCCCCAATACGCTCAAAGCGCGCAAGCAACAAAGTGCGTCACGGTGTATCTCCAGTCCGCCAACGAGGCTGGACAGCAATGAAGTTGTTGATAGTAATGGGAATTAGCCACAACATCCCCAACTATGCGACATTTATTTCAGCCCGGCCGCCTCAGCTCCTGAAATCGGTGCTGGTCGCCCCCCCCTCTCCCTGCCACCTTGCGTGATGGCCTGCCGTGACTCTTTCGAATCGGCGGATATCAAAGGTTATTTGAGGCATACGCAGCAGTATTCGTACCCGCCCTGCACCCCACGATTAATAACGCCGGACTCCAGCGGTGCATGCGCGGCGGTGCCAAGGACACCAGGGACAAGATGGATCTACACTCGGCCGGCCGTCCGGCGAGATCACACCCAGGTGCCAACATCGACATAGAGAGTGGGGGTCATGTCGGTGCTCTCGCAGTTTCGGAGAGACATCCACTATCCAGTCTGTCCACGTTCGAGCAACCTGTGGACGAGATGAGACGACAGCTATTTTTGACTCATCGAATCTCTCTCGTTGTTTGTCCAGAGTCCTGGTCAACCCCTCCTCGACCTCCTGTCTCTGGCCCCGGCCCTTGAAACAAAGCGCGAATCGCCCGAAATAGGAGGGCTCCGCTCCGCTCCGTCCAGCTGTCACTGCACCACCGACAATGGGGATGCGCGCGAAAAAAAAACTACGAAGAAACTCACGGGGAAATCTTTCTAGACTTCCCATAGTTCGGATCAAGGCCCCGAGAGCGGCGGTCCACCATCAAAGCACCGCCGCTCGACCATGATTGCAACCGCCGTTGTCACTGCTACCCTCCACATCCAAGTTCCAGAACTCTTGGCTATCGCGGCCAAGAGAAACTCTCTCACACACACTTTTCCTCGACCTTTTATGAACACTATCGGTCTCTTGCGCTCACAGTTCGAAGCTGGCACACGTGCCGGGGGTCCCAGAAACAGTTTCGCTTTTTCTATTATACGAAATAGCGGGCCAGAGACTGAACGACTAAAAAGGCCCGCGTCCTTGGATGTTTGCCCCGGGGAATCAGGGGTCCTGTTCCCGGAGGGAAAAAAAAGAGACGAAAAAAGTCGTGTCAACAATGCAAAGGTGATGATGGTACAGTAAACCGCCAGCTACCACCCACGTTTCACGCCCCAGCTGGTGATACGGGGAGCGGCCGTGACCTCTCAGACGGGGATTCCTCCTATCACGTCTTCATTCACGGCACCCGTGGTCAACGAGACTCGTAACATCCATCCCGGGCGCTGCGAGAGCCCCCATCTCTCAGCTGGTAACCACCTCGACGGCGAGGAATTGTCAATCCCACGCCCCCGAACGACCCCCACACCTGTCATAAAGAAAGCTCCCTTCCGCTTCTCAAGGTACGTCGAGAACTTATTTGCCAATGGCCTTCTCGACCTTGGCCTCGACGGCGGCAGCCTTGTCCTTGACGCCCTCGACAGCGTTCTTGGCGTTCAGAGCCTCCTTTCCGCCCCATTGGTTGTACTGCAGCCAGCGGTAGCCCTGGGTAAGCTGAGCGCCCTCGTTGACGAAGTGGCAGAGGAAGAGAAGGTAGTTCTTGGGCTGGACGGCGAGAGAGTAGCGCATGAAGGTAGCGGAGTATATGCAAAGAGCACCGGTCATGGTGCCGGAAATCCTGTTTTGTGTGGTGTGCGTATCAGTATATATCATTATTCCTTATCAGGGTGCGGATTCGCGCACGTAGACATTGCGATGGGCATTGCGGGCGGCGGCGGGGGAGACGTACAGGTCGGGAGACTTTTGGGTGTCCATGACGGCGGCCAGAGGGATACCAAAGTTGGAGACGGGGCCCCAGAAGTCTGTTGGTCACGTATTGTTAGCTATGTTGTTCTCGTCTTGACACTTCCGCGAAGCTATCGCGACAGGCTTCAGCCTTCCCGGGCCTCCGGCGCCGGAGCTCCAAACCGGTGACGGCACCACCACCCTTCCCTCGACCGCAACCGCACAGAAATTAAGGCTATCCTCTTCAATGAGCCTTTCTAGAGCTTCCCATTCCATTGCGACACCAATCTAAAGCTTTTGAGAGCTTGCAATGCTCCTCCCTTTGGGCAGCTTGGGTGCGGATAATCCCCGCTAACTCCGGCTGCGGACCCTCCACCTAAGAAAAAAAATTGATGGAGGGGAAAAGACGTACGGGTAGAGCAGACATAGTCCGTCACAGGGTTGGACCTGATCTTTGCGTTGATCGCCTTGACGAGAGCGGCCATTTTGTCGTTGTCGGATTAGGATTGGGAGGGGGAGGGGTTGGTGGTGGTTGTTTGGCGGTTTTGCTGCGAGGTGGTGGTTTTGTTGAGGTTGGACGCAGAGCTTTTGCGCTGGAGGTGCTGCGGTGCTGCGGCTCCCGAAATTTCGCGCGACACAGCAGCGAAGCACACACAGACACTGTCATTGCGAGGGAGCATTGGCCGCTCCAGTGTCCCCGGCGGGAATAAAAAAGTGGGTTGGGTGTTCGGGAATTAGAGGAAGAGAGCAGAGTAAAAGGTGGGATTTGATTGGTTGTATGGATGGGTGCAGGGGAGCAGGTCACGTGGACGTCGGCTGTGTAAGAAGCATTGGCAGCGTTTGGGATGGTACATTGGACTTGACGGTGGCTTTGAGATTCTGGGAAAGGTGAGTGACGGATTGGGAAGCTGTCCACGGGGGGCAGGAGAATTGGTGATTGAATTTGTTTGCTTTTGGGGTGAAGTTGAAGTTCGGGAAGAGAAGTGATCTAAGTGGATTGGAGGTGCTGGGCTAAACTGACCTTCCCGCGTGGAGGCCCATGCCATGCACCCCGTCACATCTCCCTCCCCCTTTCCCGTCCGCCGCCGCCGCATCTTGCATCTGTCTTGTACACGAACCTTCAGATGTAGTCAAAGTAATCTTTGTGGGGACCCTTTATGATTTTTCCTGGGGTGCGGATGGTAGCGTGCGTGCGGTTCCCTAGTCCCGAGAGATGTCGTCGGGTTCCATGTGGATGGAGGGGCCCTTCGGGAAGATGCGGGATCGCAGGACCCGAGGGCGCGGGATCTTCCCTTTTGACCCCCCCTCGTCCGGCAAAGCACTTACGCACCCCGCGTCGCCGCTTTTCCGGGTCACTCTCTCTCTCTCTCTCTCTCTGGGGGAGAGGATAGAGACACGCCTCTGGATTTAGGGCTGGGTTCTGGGTGGTTTGAAGTTGGGTTCCCTTTTCGGGTTCTTGTTTGGTGCGGGTATGTGCTGGGGGGTGGGCGGTCGTTGCTATGGTCGTGTGGGTTGTGTAGGTCGGGAGTTGGAGGGTTGGACTGGGCGGCTTGGGGTATACGCCACCGGGTTCGGATCCGGGGATGGGAGGGAGGTGTGTTTGCGGGAGCAGCTCCGGTCGATGCTTGCTGGGGGGTTTACATTCGGTTGGGCGTTTATCGGTAGATGGGCTGAAGGAGCTGGAGGTGTAAGTGGTTTACCTGGGATTGCCTAAGGGAACCGGGCCGGGTGGTGTCTCTAAGCTGTCATGTTCGTGATGATGTCTTCCAGTATGCTGACCTTGACAGGAAAAGCGGTCCTCGACTGGTCTATTGAACGCGCGGTAAGCTCACAGACGCAGTTATATAAAAAGCCGTATTCTAGCTCTGCTAGTGACGGTCGTTCACTAAATACAAGCAATATCCTCCCGGCTGCGGAAGATTAAAGACATCCAGCAAATGTAGCTGGCACCCTCGCATGCTTCCAGCTCACGTAAAAAGCCCAGTCGAAGGTTCTCGCGTTGGCTCTTCCCAGGGTTTCATCTCTCTTCAACTCCCACTGAGTATTCTAGCTAGATACGTGATACCGGCAGCTCGACAAAGGGTCTGCCACCAGTGGTGAGACTGGCAGTCATCAAAGCTTGAAAACCGTGCCCAACCTCTGACTGCACATAAGTTTGCCCAGTAAACCTGGAGGAAGCTAAAGGCATCTCTGCGTCTGAGTGTTTGAAAAACTTCTTCGACTTCAAATAGCCCGGCAAAGGTGGCATCGGTCTGAGGGACGAACCACCACGAACGTCCACGAATCTCCGCTGTCCATCCGAAGCAGTCCTGCAGTGACCCCGGATGAACGCTTTTGGGAAAAGAACATATCTATATAGTTGGTAGTTCAGCCTCAAATCATGAGAGTTCAAGAAGAACCAATTTGTCCAAAGTGTTGTCAAGACACCATTGAAGCAACTAGCTGCCCATCACTGGAAACACAGCGTTAACTCAAATCATTAGATGGCAGGAGTTTTTCATAACGCCCCGTCCGTCACTTATTCATAGCTGTAAAGAATGAAGAAGACACTAGAACTCTTAGATATACGACGAGGTTTAGGTAAACGAACTACTTGCTCTAGAACACTCTTTGCATTCCTAGTTTAACTCCTGGAAGATTTCGGTTTCTCCCGATCTCACTAGACATGATCTTGGCTCATTGTCTGCTTGACTCAATGTCTATAATACTAAGACGCCGTTTTATACTACGTAGCTACCCAGCTTTGCCGTGCTGGTAGCCCCAATCCCGGCACTCATTGGCTCGACGCTGGCTTCTTTCCTCGCACTTGATGAGCTTTTGCTATTGCGGGAAGGGAAAGGACACATCTGAGCGTCAACCCTGAGACATCGCGCGAGAGTAATCTCATCTCTCGGCATGCATCCTGTCATGATACAGCCTTCTTGATCTGAAGGATCAGTTCTCTAACGACGATAAAAACCTTGAAGAACTTGGGACACATGCACCGAGCACTGGCACTTCCTCAGAGTTGTAAGACATAACTGTTATTGCAATGCCGAGCATTGGCCAAAATATCATTGCAAGCTCCTGTCAATCTTCTTTCGTCATCTCCCGCATTCGTTGAGTATGCCGGTCGAATCATGGATTGGGGATGGTACGTCCTCAGTTGCCACTTTGAGGACGTCCGGGGGTACCAGACCACAGGCGGACCGCCTGATGAGCGAAGTCAAATTGTCAAAGCTGAGCTCAACCCATAGAACTGTGTTCGTTCGAGATCAAATCATCTGACGAACTCAGAATATCTCTAAATGTGATATAATGACGAGCTTCGCTCCGTGGGATTGTCTCTGCGACAATTTGAAGCAGGGAACGCTCTATACCTTACAGGAATGCCTAATATATGCGATCTCGAGAGACAGACGGTTTTCAATAGTCACGGGACAAGGAATCAGCTTCAGTTCTTCCATTTTCATCGTGCTCGTCCATGGTCTTCTGGGTATTCTCCCGGGTGTATTTGGGGGGGCTTTAAGAGAGGAGGCAAGGATGCTCTGCGACTTGCTTGCACGGCAAGCTTCTTCGCAGCCGAGCCTTCGAGAATCATCATGATTTCAATGCCTCCTCCTTAAAGTATTATAAACAAACTTAAGCGTGGGAAGTAAATTGGGGGTGGCCTAGATATCAAGCGAAAGAATCCTTGGATAGCGGGGTTACATAGACGCCCCTGATGTAGTCCCGCCCTCCGAGGCAATGCGCTTTTCGCTTGTGTGGATGTGAGTTAGCAATCGTGAATGCAAGTGCTCCCGCGGAATGGTGCTGAGGCTCTGCAAACTCTTCGTGTTTGATTTCATTGCTAACCCATGTCCTTGCGCAACAATACTCGGCCAAGAATACCAAAGGTGAAAGATGGAAACTTTATGAAGCATAAAGGCTTGTTCTGCGGACCTGAGAAGATTGGTTTCATCAAAAGACGAGCGTTACGCAGATTGTCACGATAGTTATCTTGCTTGAAACTATGCAGAGATGAGGCTTACCGCAGATTCTCGTCACCTCTATTACAGTAGCTGCTGGCAACTCTTATACCTGGTACTTGTAGTATTTTACATCGTCATTTGACGCAGAAGAACTGAATACTGGTCTCGCTGTTGTGACGCAGCATAACGCTCGAGCAACGTTGCTTTCAACGAGCTCCAGCAGTGTTTTCGCGGTCATGGCTATGGCAAAGTCTGTATATAGTTGATGCTCGAGGATGTCAATGACCGTATCTTTAGAAACCAATGGGAGTCTTTGAATTGACGATGCAAATTGTGAGGGAGGTAAAATCGACCCTTTCAGACATTCCTAGGCTTATCAGTGGCAAGGGTGGCTACCAAGCAGCCTGTGTTTCTGAGATCTGCCACTATGAGATAGAATACATGGAGAGAAGTAGGGATGATGAGGTATGACAGCGCTTTAAGTGCCTGAGAATAATTCACCTGAGTTGAGGCGGAAATGCCTTAGAAGGGCCAAGAGGAGCCACCACAACCCAATGGAGGTTTCTAACATTCAGGCTCAAGTCCTTCTAATTGTAGCGCGTGGGGTCCCGAGTACGATTGCTGTGCATAGAAGGGTTGGTGAAGGGAGACTTTTATGTGCGTAAGTCATAGTAAACTATATAAAGGATGTCTATTCCAGTGATGATAACAACCTAACAACATGTAAATTCAGGACTGATGGAATCCCTTTATCTTAATGCTGAGAAATAAACCTTGAGGATTGAATGGATAGCATAAGATAGATATGATTGTTGTAGAGTTTGTATAATGTGCTGCATGCGTATTGGGTAGATAAGATGCTAGAATAAATAGGTACTGCTGGAAAGTGATAGATAGAGCTAGGAAGAATCGGAATCAGGTACCAATTATAAGAAACTGTTTCCTGCTATCACACTGAAGATGCTTTTAACCTTCTCATTAGTTAGAAAGCTTAGGCGGTACGCCTAGAACAGATTTGTCTTATTGGAGTATGTAATGCTAGGTAAGATGCTCTTAAGTAGACTTCTTTAAGAAGTCCTCAAGCTTAATAAGGTTTATATTATTAAAAGTTACAGCCTTTAAGATAATAGCAATAAGCTCTATATTTATGACTGCAGTGGCACTAACTGAATAGCGTTTAGGTTAGCACTCCTTAGAGAGGAAACAAGCTATTTCGCGGGTAAGTCTTTGAATGACCTGATTATAGCGCAGCAGAGGATACTGAGGGAATACTATACAGACAGTGAGAGTGATAAGTGACGGGTTGTCATTCTCAAGGCCAATTCCAGCAATGAGTATAGGAAAGACGAGGCAACCCTCGACGCCGATGAATAGGTCACGCTCGTCTTCAACCACCAATGCTCACTTCTTAGGCAAGCGAAGTCGATAGGAGCCTAACATTTCCGAGATCATCATTATGAAGGTCCCTGAGCGGGTTCTTATATAGTCCCCCTCTATTATGGTATTAATGGTGATGGCATTAGGACACACCTGCTAGCAAAGTGGGCTTCAACTGAGGCTAAAAGACACGACGTCATTCTTCGTGCAGTACTAAAGCATAGATGCGGGTGATTTCCATCTATGTCAAATTGATTCTCATTTCAAGCGCTTAGGATAAGACGTCTTAATTATACACGAGTCCCAGATGTGGCGATCTGAGGCATGCGTCTTAGCCGATGATGATAACTTAATGCAAAGTGCGATTCGACCTTTAGCTGTGTGAATACTTAGCGATAGGCAGTGAAAAGGGCGGACAACAGCATCCGCTCGCGTACTGTGGCCCAACATCCTCCAAAGCATTATAACAAAAAGGTGCGGCGTAAGAGACTCTTCAACATGAGGCAAAAGTCTTGACGACCTACGACACCATGTCTGGTCTTGAGATTTGATTCTTGTCTTCTGGAATTACTCCTCATTTCAACTTAGTTCCTTTTATACAACGCGGTCTGTGGCAGCGGCAGGCTGAGGAATAATACACAGCAGAGAGCTAACCTTGTGACCTTGTGAGCCCGACCAACCCAAGCTTTCAGCATCAGTTGAAGACATTTGATGGAACTGATGAACTATGGCATTGTGACATGAGGCTCGAAGCCATGGGGACTTGACATAGGACAAAGATGCTAGGTCGTGAAACATAGCTGGAGGTATATCGCAAGTAGACATGCGTCTCGGGATGAAGAAAGCGAGGATCCTATTCATGCAGCTTCAGAGACTTAATCAGCGTAAACAAAGTCTTAGGAAAGGTCAACTGCTTTGTAATGTTATGTGCTGATTATTGCGATTAACACGCCCTCTATGATAGAAACGCTGAACGAAGCCTGCGGACCGTCCTTGTAACAGAGTCATTGACTGAAGCCATGACTGCTAGGTGTCCAAAGTTTTCTTTTTAGAGATCTTTCAACCGACCTTAGACATTGTCTTTCGTGAGTCTACTTTCCAGGACGATATCTGGGTAAGTATGTGCCAGTTTCAGCATCCAACAGTGGGATGCAATGTACCCCATATAAGCGTTGTCCGTGTGTGGCTTGTAAGTTACTAATGGATCTGAAAGCCGCCTAGAAGCCTGAGCATTATTTTACAAAGAGTATTGGGTCTGCTGAAGTGCTCCCCGGATGCCTCATAGGACCCAACCGTGAGTGTGCATGCATCGACCAGGTTTGCCTAGTAAGGAACTGAAACCCCTCTTCGCCGCAACAGATAAAAGGAGATATTATGAATCTGATTGTTCAAGAAAAGCAAAGCAGAATAGGATTTTTCGATTCATGTATGTCCCGTCGAGGGATTTATCCGAAGCAGACTGCTTGGGTTGCGTCTGTTAACCTTCTGCTGCATCTCCGTGTGCCTGATTCTATGCGAAAGCACCACACTGGATGATACTTCGATGTATGTTTTGGAGACAACAGAAATGATGGTCTAGAACGGCATAATCGCCCGAAAGATGGCGTGGACCGGGTGTAGATGCCTGCTACGCTGTGACGTGAAGGGCTCAGAACTAGGTCCGAAGGTTCAGGGCTCAGCGCTGGCCCAAGGCCATGATCGGAAACCTGCCACAGTTAATGGTCAATCATGTGCCCCGAGTCGGCTGTTGATGGTGGTTGGAGGCTGTTTCGGCCCTGCCGTGTTTGAAGGGTTTTCAAAGATTGTGCACTCGAAATCTCATGCCTGCGCAGGCTTGACTACCTCCCGCCTTCGACGTGCGGGGTGTTGATTGTCTTCCCCACAGTTCAGAAGACTCGATCAGAGTTGCTCGTAATAAAAGTTCATCCCATCTCTTGTCATCGTGAATGTCGAAAAGTCGTCCCTCTGGTGTTGAAGTCCACAATCAAATCGCTACGGAAACAGCCAAGCCTCCGAAACGGCCTGATTGTCCCCCTCCACCCACTCAGAAAAGGCCCCTCCCAACCAACACGAAAAAGCGAACAAACCTCTCACGATCCCAGCCCTCCCTCTTCTCCACAGACCGCAACTGATCAACCACCGCTCTAGTCCAAAACCCGCCTAGCGCCACCCTCCATCACGTTTTTCCCATCTGCTAGCGCAGGCCAGTTCGTGCACGGAGCACGCAGCTTGCCCGCGAAAAGAGCTGAGAGAGAGCTCTGCCTGCGGAGGAGTTGAAGGAGCTTTCGCACGCAGCTGGGGGACCCTGTGCCTGTCTGTGCCTGTCCAGTACCTGCTGCTGCCCAGAATGGGAAGAGGAGCAGCGGTTCATGTCAGTCATCAGAGACAAGACCCGACAAAATCCCCAGCCATCTTCTTTTCTGTCCCTCTTTCTTTCTCAGTCGCAAAACCCGCGAAATGTCTCAGTAGGCAGCTTTCCATAGACGGCGCACAAATCTGCAAAAAGAATATCAGTCAGATTTCCAATCTCTCTCACCGCCGCTTTCTATCAGAAAAAAACAAAAGAAGAGAGAAATACCACATCTCACAACGTCGTATATGCCCCAAAACTCTCGACTGCAGCGAAACCTGATTACTTAAAGCGCAATTCGCAGATTCAATTGGCCCTACCACGTTCTGGACTCTTCAACAACGGAGCAGGCCTACATCGAAGAAACCCTCGCTACCAGAAAGCGAAACCCCCCGGCCATATCTTGCCTCCCCTCCCCTCCAGTTCACCTCTCACACCCGCAGAAAAAGAGGGCATCTTGTCCACATTCCCACATTCCACACCAAACCACATCATCGTTCCCGGCCTTCCCCGTCCAGTCATCGACATCGCCAGAGTAAAATTCCCGGCACTAGCGAAAAGAAGAGACGAAAACGCAGAGTGAGTGGGAGAGGAAATCATCTGCAAACGCACACTCGCATCGCGAAGAAAAAAAGAGTCCACATTCCCGCTGCGCTGCATTGCGGTCCTTGCCTCTACTTGCGGCGTCCACTTCTTCAAGCAAACCAGAGAGCTCCACGATCAAGCGGCCCCCTGGCTTGAACGAAACCCAGGAGATCCAGAACATCTGATCTTCTACCTAAGCTTTCTCACCTTGAAGCCCAAGGTGACGAGTTCCATATCATCAAATCTGGCCAATTCCTCGTCACTTCAAAAGAGAAGGCAACCCCTTCCATGACTAGCCATTCGTAGCTCTTCATCATCATCAAACAGCTTCAATCCAAGAATAAACCAAACCCACGTGCGCAAGGAAAAAAGCCCCAACGTCGCATTCTCCATTTTCTCCAGCCTCGCGCACACAAGGGGCGGATACAAAAGACAAGCGCACGAAAAACGGGCGTGTGTTCCAGGTTACACCGAATCCATATCTTGTCACTCTTTCTCTCTCTACCCCCGGTCTCACGCACACAAACCCACACTCTTCCACATCCACCTTTCTTTCCCTTCCTCCTCCGCTCTCTCCCCTTCTCTCCCCTCTCACAAGGAAAGCCATTCCAGCACAGATCCCAAGCTGGTCTCTTCCATCCTCCAACCTTGCTCTCCTTTCCCCAGCTTCACACAACCGAAGCACGCCAACAACTCGCCACCAGCCCTACGCACCCTTCCCTTCCCGCGAACGCACTATTCCCAGCAGCCAGCAGCCAGCATCCATCTTCCCTGCTCCGCGAGAACCCCTCAATCCCTCTTCCCTAGAACGGAACCAAAAGAACACGAATTAGACAACACCCCTTCAGATAGAGAAAGAAGACAGAAACCGCAACAATGGGCTTCTTCGACTTCGACAACGGGTCCGTCCTCTCCCACAAGTCATCCCACTCCCGCCGCCACTCCTCCCACCACAAGTCGTCCAAATCCTCAAAGCACCACCGCTCCCGCTCCCGCTCCTCCTCCCGCTCAAAGAGCAACAAGCGGCACAGCGCCCCCAGCATCGTCGGCTCCATCTTCGGCGGCGGCGACGACCACTACAAGAAGCACAACTCGTCCCGCTCCAGCTTCTTCGGCCTCCCCAACGCCTCCCGCTCCTCGTCCGGCTTCTTTGGCTTCGGAGGTATGTTATGTCGTGTCTCTGTAACTCTGTACATCCGTGTCTCTCCCTACCTTCCTCTGTGCTCTCCCAACCTCGTGTTCCCCCTCGCGCCCCTCGCGAAACATCCAAGACACTGGAACACCACCTAACCATCCGGCACGCATGCGAACCCAAACTAACCCCACAAACCCTCAACAGGCCGCTCCCCCTCCTACTACAAACGCTCCCCGCGCTCCGGCTTCCTTCACAAGACCCTCAAGCAGGTGAAGCGCCTCTGGCGCGACCTCGTCTACTACGCAAAGAAGCACCCCTACAAGGTCCTCGCCCTCGTCATCATGCCCCTCATCACCGGCGGCTTCCTCACCGCCCTCCTCGCCCGCTTCGGCCTGCGCCTCCCGCCCGGCATCGAGCGCATGATCGGCATCGGCGCCAAGGCCGCCCAGGGCGACTCCGTCGGCCTCGTCGGCGAGGCCATGCGCATGGCCACCACCGGCCTCGGCGGCGCCGCGCGCGGCGGCTCCGTGCACGTCGAGCGCGGCTACGACGGCGGCATGTCGTGGGAGCGCAGGAGCGTCGAGAGGGACGGCGGCGGCGGGTGGGGGGATGGTATCGTGAATGGCATCGCCAAGATGTTTGTGTAGACTCCTCTCAAAAAAGAAGGGAGGGTCTGGTGATCATTTGGGTTTATGAAAGGTTTCGTCTGGGACGAGGGGCAGATTGTGTGCATTTAGTTGCTTGGGAAGGTTATATCCATATCTCGATTTCGGGCGTTCTTGGGCAAGGTTAACATTCTGGTTCGTCCCATACTCCTGGGTTCGACCTGGCGGGCGCATTTTAAACATAGATGCATGATGCATACGTTTATAGATCAAGAGACGAATTATGACCGTAAGACATCAATTGGCAAAAACAGAACTGTTCAGTGGTTGAGACGGATTCATCAGGAAATAAGGCTCTATTATGCATACACGACAACGCCAGACGACATTTATTTCTTCTTTTTCCTGCTGGCCACAGGCTTCCTCTTGGATGGCGACGGATTGGACGACTTCTTGCCCCGCGACGATTCACGCGCTGGTTCGCGAGACGCAGCCTCTTCCACCACAATGGCCTCCCTCCGGCCGCGTCTTGTCTGCGGCGGCGGCGGTTGCTGCACGATCTGCGCGCCATTCCCAGTACCGTCGCTCGTGCTCTCCTCCGTGCTTGCCTCACTGCTGCTGTCGCTGGATGATTCCGACTCCGGAGGGGGAGCCCGCGACCTGGTCACGCGTGAGGTAGCTGGAACTGCAGGGGTCCGTCTGCCATCTGTTGAGCCCGACACGTTACGCCGAGCGACAACACTTTGGACGCTGGAACCCTCCGTCTGAAACTGGAAAGGATCGACCGCCGCCTTCGACTTCGACTTTGATGATGTAGACGATGCCGGCGACATGTTGTCCGAAGCCTGGCGTGAACCAACGTACGCGTATTGGAATGGCGAGGAACCCCTCTCGCCGCCCGAAGGAGGTCGCTGGGAGGAAGTTGATGAACGGTGGCGCGTGCGAGAAGCGTTCGGAGGTGGGAAATAGCCCACGGGAGGCATCGCGCCTCGGTTTTGAACCGCGTCAAAAGTGCCGGGAGATGGATGGAGCGGCAAGTCGTCGTCCGCAGTAGCCATTGGGGACCGTCTTCTAATCGGTGCCTGCAACTGTGACAGCGGGATGGAGTAGCGTTGCTCCTTCTCCTTGCGCCGTTTGCGCTCTTGTTTGCGTGCCTCCTTCGCCATACGTTTCTTGTGTCGCTCAAGCGCAGCCATCTCCTCCTTGTTGAGCTTGACATCTGCTCTGCCCCTTTCCTGGGCACGGCGGATGCGAGCCAGTGCTGTCTGTACCAATGCCTCCTCCCGCTCCATCGGCGAAAGCTGATCCCAATCGATCTCGAGCTCGTCTTCCGAAGAGTCGTCGTCTTCCTCACTGTCGTCCTCGCTGCTGTCGTCTTCGTCCTCTGACTGATATTCGTAGCCCCTCCGCGATGTGCCCGCTCTGTCACCCAAGTCTGTACCCGTAAACCGAAGCGAGTCGCTGGCGATCCGCTTACCCCTCGAAACCAAACCAACGCCTTGTATATCCGAATCGTTCTCGTCCGTGTCTAGCTCCTCAACTCTCTCACCGCTTCCCCAATGCCCCTGTTGCGCTGCTCCCTGATTCCTCCGCCCGCGCCTCGATGGTCTTCCCCATTGGGGCGCAAATTTGGGAGCTCGCGGCCGACCGTCTAGACCGCCTCCCCGGAAAAAGCCTCATCGATAGGCTTGTCCATAAAAGCAGCGTGGCCAAGAATGACCACGCCAGAAGCACCAATAAGCCAGAGCAGCGTCGAGAAGGGCGACGCGAACAGGCCCACGGGAATGGCGACGACGAGGAGACCGGTCCACAGCTGGGAGGTGGAGGCGCGGAAGGTACCGATCTCGAGGTCACGGCCGTCAAGCTTGCCGATGAGGAACATGCCTGCAACGACGAAAATGATGTCGAACAGCAACAGCCAGTTGGTGAGCAGCGCGTAGATGCTGAGCATGAGGAATACGACACTGTAGTTGCTGGAGAAGTAGGAGAGGTTGTAGTTCCATCGCGACTGGACCTCGCCAAAGTTGCCAGGCTTGGAGAGGCGCTTCATGTCGAAGAACTCGCCGACGGGACGCAGGTTGGCGAACCTTTGGGTGATGCCGCCTGAGCGCATGCTGTTGAAGCGGTCCTGAATGTTCAGGCGGGACGTCAAGGCGTCGATGGGGATCTGAATGCGAGCCATTGTGTCGGTGTTGGCCGGTTAGGGGTACGCGTGGAGATGGATGCGACGAAGGGGGAAGCCGGGAGAGAAGTGTCGAGATGACGGTCGCAGGTGGTTTCGCAAGAAAAGACAGTGGTCTATTTGAAAGGGTGCAGGTTAGCGGGTTGTGCAGGGTCGGTCAAAGTGGAAGAAATGGAGGCTTTGAAACAATTGGATGGGTTTTGGCCATGTGTCTTTTCAGCTCCATTCCGCCAGGGAATTAGCTTTTTTTTGGACGCGGGCTGCAGAGCACGTACGTAACCCGGGGCTTGGGCCGCAGACTGGAAATGCAGGGCCTCGTGAAGGCAGCGACAGTACGGGACGGAGAGGTGGCTTACCTTGTGGAGGCAGTGACTGGTTAGGTCGATGAAGCCGATGACAGTGTCGTCGTGATGTTGGTCGTGTGCGTCGAATGCTGCTTCGGAAGGCAGAGACCGACCTTTTTTCCGCGTTTTCTTTTTTTAATTCCCGGATGCTTTGCTGGATCCGTAATCTCGTCAACAGCTCAGGGGTGCTGATTGACTTGCGCTAAAACGGCACGGCGTTGGAGAAAGGGGCCCCCTGTCGTATCTTAGGTAAGGTATCGTCCGGTATGCGGTGACTGAAGGGCAAGATTCGCCGGGCTGAACTTTCGACAGGCCGCGACCGAGGGGGAAGATAGAAAAAAGTCGGAATGGTTGGCGGAATGAAGGTGGAGAGAGCACCTGTTCGGACGGCGGGAGCAGGATGAGCCGAGAATGCAAGGGAGCTCTCGTGGAGGTTCTGGACGGGCAGCGATAAAAGGCACCGCAGACTGGTATCTCGGAGAAAGGCAAGGCAGAAGCCCCTCTTCTCCCTCTCACCTCCCTTGGTTTTGTTGGTGAGAGCGAGATTTCGTGTTGCCTATCCGTAGACCGTGACGTGAGGTCCGTGTTCCTCCTGCAGTCACCGGGTCAAAAGAGGCATCTCGACATCCCCGTCCAACTCGCAAAGAACGTAGAAGGAGGGAAGATGGGGTACAGACGACAAGGACAAGAGCTGAAGGAGGGGATATGTGGTAGGTTAATAACGAAGGAAGCGGAGGGGAGAGAACGAGCTCTGACCGCCCCTCCTCGCTCTTGGACGAATGCAGACTTTTCTGTACGTCAGGCACCCTCAGAATAGGTGTGGTGAGTGATCGTACTGGACGTGTGGTAGGTTGTCGCAGGTAGCCATCTATCTGACTTTCTGGCTCTCTAAGACCTTAGCTGCTGCCACTACCACCTTGCATCACTATCACTGCCCAACGTCTCACTGCCTACGCAGCACAATTCCTGTTCCCCTCCCCCTCTTTGGTGTCGCTGCCGTTGCCATTGCCGTTGAGAGTGCCGCATCATTGACCAGACCTGGGTATGTTTTCAGGAAGCATGAGTCGGCACGGCATCGGAATGGACCGGACAAGACAAGGACGTCAGCCTAGCTGGGGCGATCATGCGGGTGCTGGCAAGTGAGAGGCGGCCAAGTCAACCAGAGGCTGCCGAACGTTTCTACACCGCATATGCGATGCGTGCGCGATATGGATCTCTCTACCTTGGAGAAAGCCGGATGGGTCCCCCGAAGCGCCGAAGCTTCGTGGTGATGGGGCCGGGGATCTGGGGTCTGGAGGCGGTGGGCGGTGGGAGAGGTCGGACGGCAGAAGCTGTGGTCTCTGATGGGGGGCGGGAGGCGACTGGAAGCAAACGGAGCGGGCCAATAGCGGCTCAGCGGTACCTAATGGGAGAAGCCCAAGCGATACCACGCACGACGCTTGTGAAGTTCAAGTCAAGTTTGCAGTGTTTTCCCAGGGACAGCCCCAGATGCCCGAGTGACGCTACTGCCATACCAAAAGCAGGGCCTTGCCTATTACTGCATAGCATCCGGATCGCGACATGACGCCAGCAGGAGCGGTGGAATGCGGGCTGGGAATGGGGGAGGAAAAGAAGGGATGACGGGTGTGATAGCGCGAGCACCTTTCTTCTTCTTTTTTTCACTGCTGGTACGTATGTCAATGCGTTTCCTGCAGCAAGATCAAGTATTCCTACCTGCCAGAACCTACTAGGAAGACATGTCACATGCGGTTCGCGTATCACCTCGTGCCTTCTCTTTCTGGAATCGCGAGTCGTGTTGAGCTGAACCAACAGACAACGGGCGCGAGTCGTATGTGGCATGTCGGCTGTCCCAACCAACAGGATGTGACTCTGAGTTGGAATGGTTTCCTTGATGGAAATCGATATTGATAGAAATTGATATCGTATGTGTGGGGATGTAAGGTATGGGACGGAATGGGACACGGCTTGTATGGGCAATTCTGTGCCAAGACGCACCTTCTCTACGAATCCTCCAAAACGAGAAACTTTGATATATGCGCGATTTTGGCAGGTACGATCGATCCAGCTCGCGTGCCTCCTGCCTGCTGCCCTTCATCGCTGCTTCCATTCCAGCAGAAGCTACTTTACCTGAGGAATCACCTTAGGCAGGAAGGCATTGCGTTGCACATGGTCGACACCTTCTTCGGTCTCCTTCCCGTCGGACATTTTTGGGCGGGACGTAGCACTGCACCGCGGGTACTTCACCTCACTTCATCTCACCTCACTTGCGCCAGAAACAACGGGCAGGAGAAGAAATAAAGTCGCGATGCAATGCTCCCCCAAAATGCAAGTCTTGCCCGGTTTGCCTCGCCAATCACAGCAGATGTTGCGGCGCCGCCTTCCTGCTTGCTTCTTCCCCTACCTTACTCACCTCAAAGTACCTTACCTGCCGTGCCTACCACTAACGCACCTAACTTTGTTGCGTCTGCTGTCTTGTGTCTCTCTTGCCTCCGTCAGATGCTGTTTCGTCCTGCCGCGTCTTTGTCTTTTCGATTCTGATTCTGCCCACTCGCTGCTTGAGTCTGGCCAGCCCATCACCACCACCACCTTCAACATACACGGACACTGCATCCCATCCCATGTCCAACCGAACGAACACACCAACAACCATGACACCAACACCACAAAAAGTTCGGAGCGACAACCAACGACCAACGATGTCCAGGGCCCCACTCACTCCACAAAGCTGTTGGAGCCCTGATCAATGATCATCTCGCGGCTGCGATGACGGCCCACTTGGTCAGGGCGCCCGTGGGTGAGCTTCCTTGACTCAGGATCTCAGGATTCGGACGACCCACGCACATGAATGAGCTGTTTGGAGCTGCTTGACAGCGACCACCAGTTCGCAGCTCTTGCTTCCTCGAACCCTTCTTCGATCCAACCGCTGGTCAATGGTTCGTTACTGATACAGAGAGCCGTACAGATAGCTGCGTTACGATTTACCTCTTCTTGCAGGCCCCCGAGCTTACTTTGCTTCCGCACCGGTCCCTGCCATCTTCCAGACACCTTGCATGGTTTCTTTCTTTCAATGGAAGGCTGACATTGCATCTCGTACGAATACCCTGCCTTTGGCCTTCCTTGCCCTTGCTCTCGCGCCAACCGGACAATCCATCCATGAAACTTCCCTCCCGTATCCGTGCAAAATTGCAACCAACGTCATCTCCCGCGCCTGTCCATCACCATCTGCTGCTCCTCCTCCTCCCCCCGACGCTGCTCAACAATCAACCCAGAAGCCGAAGCCGTTCGCCTCGTCTCAGGTCCTTCAAAGTTCAAACAAACCCAGTGGTCGTCTATTCTGCACAGTTGCACAATATTCCTCACAATCCGTCCGCCGCACCGCACACACTCTCTGTCGTCGGGATGGACACGCCCGTTCCCCAAAATCCTTGCCGTCTTCCCCCCCCCTCCGATCTCAATCCCTCCGGTCCAAAATTCGGATAGTCAGCAACGGGGCAACTTTTCTATTCTCATCTCAGCACGTACATCGCATCATACAGCCGAGACATGGTTCATGGTCTATCGTCTCCCCAAACCCAGACAAGCCGACCAAACAACGGCGTGGCGTACATACGGTACAGTGACTACCTATGTACGGACAGTAGTGTATCCGTTGGTGCCGCATATTGGTCAACCCTCGCTCGCATAAAAACTACCTGGCAAACACAGCTCTCCGGTTTGCCTGCTGATTCTGCTACAGCCTACTGCTGCTACTGCTGCTGCTGCCACCACATTTTGCTTCCTACCTACGGATACTGCATAGTTAACATTCTCAATCACATCTCATCCCTCACTCTTGCCAAGTCACTTGGGGGGCCACACCCAG